>PQXK01000281.1:0-46710 GCA_004786245.1 Botrytis hyacinthi | reverse complement strand
TTTATATTATTAACTTCTAATTTAATATAGTATTATACTATTGTATTCTTAGGAGATATACGATATGTTCCCAAATTCTATAAAAATGAATCTATATCTCACTTGATGACTCTCTCCCGCCAGTCTCACAAGTCACTAGATCTGGGACTGTTGTTTTGTATATAATCACGAAAATCTCGCACTCAATAACGGGTTTGAGGTGATACAAATATAGGGTGTAATCAGGATAGTATTAGACGAAAGGATTAAAGTTTGGGAGCTATGTTGTCGCAGGGAAACTTCAGATACTACATATCAAAGGGGGGGAAAGGGATTGTTAGATGCTATCGCTATATCAAAAATCTCTACGTCTCAGAATCCAATTCTGCTAATTGCTGCAATGATTAATCAACAATTGAAAGATAATGCTAATGAGGCGTGGAAAGATTTGAGTATCAAATTAACCGAAATACAGAGAGAATGGAGAGGAGTTGTGGCTTGATTTTCAAAAATTCGATAGATTCATCTCCAATATTTTGACAAGAGGTGTTTGACGACAGTTTGAAAGACCGTGGGAGCTCTTGTCACTTCCCAACAATACTTAACCATTCATCTCCAGTTTTGTTTTTATTTGAGCACTTAAAATTCTACGACTGTCTCGAACAGCTTTCGTAATGCTATTTTCTGCTTCTATAAAAATGATAGGTGAGTTAAATCGTCGTAGGAGTTCAGGCTTGAGTGGTACAAACTATATTCGACTCTGATCCTTTCCTCAGTCTTCGACAGATCGTCCGTTTTTTCGGAAAATCATCAACCTTGTTCTCATCTATATGATCGAGGCTCAACCTGGGGCTTAAGTATGCTTCAACGTATTCAGCTGGCTTCAAACTGTAGAGTCTACGTGATGCAAATCAATTAAACATGGGTTCATTGGCAGAATATCAGTTGACGAGAGATGGTATATCTGAGGAATTTCAAGATATTTCCGGGTTACAAAAATGAAATCAAATAGTATATCCGTTGCGATACGAACGCGCGCTAGCACACAGGCTTTTTACATATCGCTTTGTAGCTCTGAGCCTAAGTTATAAGACCACACACATATTACGAATCAAAGAATTAGACCTAATATAAATACATTATGATCACAACGGAGGTGATACCAGCAGTATCGTTCATACATCGAATCATTAGTTCGCGAAATATTAGCTCGATGTTTGAAGCGTGGACTAGTTCCATATCAAAATGAAATTCGAGACTGCAAAGCTTCGTACTGTGATTTCAAAACCAGCGATCTATCCAAGAAACTATAAGACTTCAGGTCATTGTATGATTACTCGGGTTGAATGAATTAAAGGGGTGTTTTTTCTTGTATATCAGGTATCGTGGCTACGCATACACTGTTGTTGATTGTACCTTCCACAACACAACAAAACATCCATAAACTATATGACTTCTCGATCTTTCCCTCTCACACAATCAAAGTGTTGTAAACAACCTTCTCTTTCATACATCCTCATTTACTTCCACTCAAGTTGTACACATCTAATACCTCAAATCACGCAACTTCATTATCTCACATTTTGAATACATTCAAATAGTTACTAATACCATGTTGCTTTTTACGAAATTCCATGAGCTTTCCACAGAGCTACAATCTCTAATCTTGGAGTGTTGTGAGTCAAGAGAATTGTCAAGATTATGTAGGTACTCATTCTTCAAACAGTGGCATACAAGCCATGATTGACTTATTACAAATAGCACAAACATCGCGTGCTATGCATGAATTTACTATGCCGATAATGTATTGTCATGTCAATATTAGCTCTCATCGGGCTGCCTCTGATGATTTGATCGACTTAAGAGGTTTTTTTTATATGTCTCCGCAACACGAAGACAATGTCAGGCGACAAAAAGCATTCATCGATGCAATTCTCAGATTTCCCGCGATAGGATACTTCGTTTCTAGTTTAACGTGGACTATCTATCCGAGGCAGTGTTCATATAAACAGAAATGCGTGGATCATACAAAAATGTGGGAGGCGTGGAAGTTTCTAATTCGAGTAGAACGTTTGGACATTTATTCACTTGCTTGTGACTGGAAAGACTTTGTTGATTTTCCCGCACGAGGATGTGAAGAAGATTATTTTGGACCTTCAGCAATTGTACCGCCGGCTGTGTTCCCCGGAGCTACTTCTATTCGAATAGGTGGTCTTATGCCCTATCCCTATTTCCGCGCTTGTGTTTCAAGACCTTCTATTGTAACTTCTTTGGAGATGGAAAATCTTCAAGGCCTTTTACAACCAAAAGATAGCTGTCTTCTTCATGTTAATTATGTACTTCATTCGGGTATTGACGATGATTTCTGGACAAATCACACAAAACACAAGGAGACTGAGGATGAGAACGGAATTCCTGTATTAAGACACGGCGGCCCAATGAGAGGGCATCTACAGCCTCTTGTTGGAAAATTGGCGCAATTGAAACATCTTAAAATCTCCACAGTGGGTCATGAGGTTAGTCGAGATGTCAGATGGTCGGAGACTAGAGAAGAAAAGCGATATTCTGAAATGGCAAAATTCATCGAATCAGTAGCACCCACACTGGTTACTTTTGCTTTTGAACAAGGAGTGGGACTTGAACTCCTTGAAATATGGCAAGTGGAGTCGCATGATTATACATCCACATTGAGCCAATTGAGAAGACCAATGGATGATTACTTTCTTAAGTTTATACTTCCAGCTTTGTTAGGAGGAGCTTGGTACCAACTCAGGAGATTTTCCATCCGAGGTCTTTGTGGAAATGTTAGGGTTGAAATGAGACGCTTGCTTAGATATGCGAGCTTCACCCCAGAGGTATCTGAAATTCTAGAGTCTACTATGCACCAGTTGCGATCTGTCATGAGCAATAGTGTCGAGTTGACTTTGGAGAGGGAGACTCAGAGGGTTTTTCACATGAGTTCTTTAAATGTCTATAGAACACGATATTAGTCGGCCAACGATGATCCAGTATTCCGTTGTTGGATAGTGAGCGACAATTCTCACCAGTGAATTCGAGTGGGTACTTCGTTAAAACCAAAGAGCTACTCGTTTTTTTTTTGATACAATCCTTTAGCTTTGCAGACAATAATGAAACTATCAATAAATACATTACTATGGTGTGACTGAATGCATCTGTTTACCATTTGCTACACTGTTTCCAAGACTCATAGAACATTCCACATGATTAAACGGGTACTCGCTTAGGTCGTTGGTAGATGACATGAGCTTTCTTTACAATAGCTGCTGACGATGATATCGACTACTAGAGAGTATTTTCAAAATGTGATGTTGATTAGCAAAACGGATCGTTCAGCCATAGTCTACGACGCCGAGAAACTAGGTTCAGGGTGATTATCAGCTGAAATCTCGCGTTGATCGATCAATTTGTATCTTCCAAGCAACGCGAATGCTTCTACCTCTGCGACTATCCATTTAATCTGCGAACCCTTTATTGACTCATTTTATAGCACTATTATCTTCATTTTCTCCGGATCCAACCTTCCAACATTATCCAAGCCCATCAGACTCGATTTATCTTCCTTCCTCACCTGTATTATACTACAGAAAAACTTCTTATCGCAAACTTCATCTGCACTTTACATAGTTTTTTTTTCTGTTAGAGCCCAACATGTATGAACAGCCGTATAAATCCAGGAAGATAAGGGGCCTGGTCAATACAAGGATATTTTGGCGACTTAATTTTTTACTATTACTAATAAAAAAACAAACATCAATTGTTTTTAATCCACGGCTCTCATGTAAGGGAGTTAATGAGTAGCAGCTGCTGAGGCTCCGTAGCCTCTTTAATACTGTGTCACATTGTCCTATTTCCTACTAGAAATATCTTAACTCAGAAGACAGTGTAGTATTTGCTTTCGATATTTCCGATAATTTGTTAATTACCTGCTCTACTTCCATTCAAGATCTTCTTACTGAAGAGTGCACCTGGATATTATAATCCTGATATATCTTAGTAGGGACGGGATATGATTCCAAAAAATCTAATCAGGTCCAGAACACTGGAAAGAGAGGCTTAACTAGCATGATATGCTAGCATGAAGCTTGTTCCCCAGCTTTGTACTGTTTCGTATAAGCTCCCGTAAAATTCACGCTATTAATGATTGTGTTGCATATCTGAGCATGGGTATTTCTTTTTAAATGGTTAGTCTCGTTATATAGGTACTTTTAGTCTGCGACTAGTAGCTCTAGCTTTGAGCTCCTAGAGAAGTTTAATTTATGCTTACTCTATCGTGTACTGAACATTCATCATCTGACACTGTACTCGCTTCCTGGAACAAGATTCACTACCAAGGCATGAAGCAGGCATGATGTAGATATATGATGTGTGATAATTGAAATCATATGTACAAAGTAGACTTCATATACACAATTCTCCAAACGAGCGAGTCTTTCCAATGCTAACTTTCATCCCTTACCACAAAAGATCAATAAAAGATTGCTTCCAATTTTCTCCACCACCTGATTTTGGTAAACGAGCGCTTCCAGTTTTCTCCCTCATCATCATCACCATCATCACTATCATGATCCATCACTCGACTCCTACGAGTTTACTCATGGTACCTAATCCACATACTCTTAACCGTAAGTAGAGTTAATAGCTCCGACCTTGATGTTACTATAGACTACATAAGCATTGGGAGAACTTGCTTCTACCGAAGCTGGAACTCCCGATGAGGTAGAGCAAGTACCTCTTGGACCACCTGCTGATGTTTGTGTAGTAGGGTAAGTAGAGTCGAGCCAAAGCATATTAGCATAATAATCATCCCAAAGAGACAATACGAGAACCATGCCGGCTTTGAAAGCAGCAGACATGGAGGCAAGACCACCATGGTCGGCAAAGGATGTTGGATCACCAAAAGCAGTTTTTTGAGCATCGCAGAAAGGAGTTGTGATGGAATTGCCGGTCACGCCTGAGATGGTGGAGTAGGAGTTGGGAATAACTTTGCCGTTTTGGACGTAGAAACGTTTGATTTCATTGAGAGTACCAGATGCTGTGCCATCGGTGGTGAGGAACTGGTTGAAATGTTAGTTCATTACCTGAATACATATCGCTAAAAGATGCTTACCTGGGTGACGACAGTAAAGACAGACTTGGTGTCGACGGTCATACCTGGACCATAGAAAGTCTTGTTACCCATGCGGTATGAGTTGAAATCACATCCATCTGGATCGCAGGTACCAGCATATCTTGATGATGAATAGGTGCCGCCGCATGCATCACCGGTACAGACAGTTGGTGTCACAGTATCACAAGAGTGAGGAGTGACAGCAGTGGAAATCGAGTTTGCTTCCCAGATATCCATTTCAGCACAGCATGAACCGTGATTACCAACACCAGTGTTGGCGTTGTTGCTTGAGGGTACCCAACCATCAACATTGGCCTAGTACACAATTCAGTTAGCTTTATCCTCTTGCAATATGTATCTGAGCTTACCTGGCCATTGATGAACTTCATGTCACGTGGACATTGTGAATCGCAGTACCCGGTGCCATACTGGGCACCAGCCGTGTTGGTTGAGGAAACACCTCCATCAGCAGGTAGGTTGGCGAAGTAAACAGCACCGTTCAGCCCGCAAGGTAGATTAGAGACATCGACATCGAATGTGAACTCCTGATTCAAGAGATTGAATGTCTTGTAGTGCGTATTGTCGGCTAAGAGGTAAACTCGAGATCCAATGTTCTTTGATGATGATTGAGTAACGAAGTTTAATCTCAAAGAACTTCCGCTGGTTGTGATACCATAGGTTCCAGAGTAGTCTGCACCTTCAAGGGCACAGTTCTTTGCACAGGTGGCATCATCTGGACACAATGTTGCGTCCCAAGTATTTCCTGTGTAACAATTTGTCGAGGTGCCTACTCCGTGAGTCCATCGCCAGTTTCCATCAAGAACAATGCTTCCAGTGTTCGTGGTGCAAGATCCTTTGGCTGTGCAGGATTGCCAAGTGAGAGAAGGATGAGTTTCTGTTTGATATGTACCAACTTGCTGACCATAAACGGCCGCGAAAAGAGAGACTAAAGCAATTCTTGACGACATGGTGGTTTTTTGTCAGATTCTTGTGTTCATGCAAATTGTAGTTGAGATGAAAGGGAATTTGAAGCAGGAATAACCCCCCCACTTTATACTTTGTTTCGCGCCCCATGGATTGCGGTTAAGAGTTCATTCACATGGTCAAAGTTCTTGACGCATCTATCAAACTCTGACCTCGTCGACGACCGGCTCGAGAGGCCGTTGGACTGACGGTACCAAGACCCTAAGATCTGCAACAACAATCGGACAAGCGGTCCGTAAAAGATGATTACTTCAAAAAGTAACGATGGAATACATGGAAGCTTAGGTTCAGCTGATATAGAGTCTTGCTAAAAAAAAGCTTTCGTTTTTACACTGGGGACCCACAAACATCTCAGAGCAAACAACGACATGTCAGTTAGCACGATATATCCGGAATTGCCAGCCGATTTAAATTAAAAGACGCGCAACATTTCAAGTCAGGAACGTCGTACATGGAGTTCGTTGGGCGTTTTATATAAATTTCTCCGCTACCCCCCCTTTTTATACACATGCACGAATCGCCGTTGCAGAAAATATTTTAGCCGAGAAACTAAAGTTCTTTTTCGGCATTCGAGCTATATGTTGTCGCGCTACGACAATTGGCATTAACTCAAGTTCAAAAAAAGAGCTCTTTAGCTGTTCCCCACCTAAATAATCTTATTATCTCTTGGAAGCTTAACTATAATAACACAAACAATTGTGGACAATGTGAGGCATGGTATTAAGGCATCACCAATATAATCGGTCGGCATATTACCAGCGATTTTCAATTAAGAACTAGGGCTCGGATGTGTAGATCCGGAGGATTCTTGTGTTGACCCGAAGGTACTTAAAGCTCCTGTGTTAATTTATTCCGTTAAGAGGTCTGCCGAGTAGCGGGGTTTCCCCAGTTTTCCAACACAACAATGCATGGTCATCAGATTGCCAAGTAAAGCTTGATTGATTGGCAAAGGATAAATTATCCGTGATAATCGAAGAGCTAACTCCCCCTTAAAACTTCCGGTCACAGGAGCAAAAATAACCAAAAGGTTGACAACATGAAAAGTCTAAAGGGATAAGAAAAAGCGAGATTGGAAAAAATCGGCGAAGTGGGTCCAACAAGGATAGATATTAATCCTGGAGTGAGTTCGTTACCACAACCATCTTGAGGCAGTACAAGATATCCCTCCATGTCAGACTTCATTGTGACGAGGAGTACAAAACAAAACATCACACACATCACAGGACCTTGGACCAGTACAAGCCTCTGCTATACCACATACTTCGCCATGGGGACCCCGCTCCTATTTCTCCATTTTACTCCACTTAGGCTCAGGCAGAAATTCTCAATGTCTGATTTATACCTAAAAATATATCTCCAGTTTCCTCAGGTGCGGGGAAACCTTCAGATCGACACTGCACTCCAAATTTGCTTCTGTGCCAGCTACCACCGTGTGAAGTTCCTGATTAGGCTCGGACAATGACCTTCCGATTTGTATTTTTGAGACTGCTAAACCTCAGGAATATTCAGATAATTCATAACCTCTCAATAATTTGAAGTCTAGCGGCTCATACAAACCATAGATACTGATTGAATCAATGCATGCTGATAGTCACCCCATTCTTCCATGTCCCGCCATTTCTTCATCAATACAATGATACCTAGGTACCACTCAACCACTATATCCTCGATCCACCTTTTCGCATAAATTGTCTTCCTCTTAGTTCCTCTTGAAATGAGCGAGAAAAATACAGAATCTTCACTCATAATCAAGGAGAGTCAACATATTAAGACCTAGCCCGAACGTTCTTCGGGGTATAATCATGTAGCCATGGTTTCTTAATGCTAGCCTAGGACTTGGTCTTCCTACACTTGACTCAATTCTTCCGCCTAACATGTCCACCAAAAAGCTTGACAATTGTTTACGTGGGTCCATCTTTCCCCTCATACTGTGTGTTAACAAATCCTCCACCTACTACGTGAGCAGAATGCTTCATTGAAGAGACATGGAGAAGACCTCGAGCCACTCGTGAAGCCAATATTACCTCTAGCCCCGCATTCAAAACCGATAGCTTCGACTCATATATCGCGATTTTATCTTAGTGAAATCGCTACCTTCAAGGATATCGTAAGAATCGTATGTTGCAATCGAGATGAACCTTTTGCTTCCAACCAGAGACGTGCTTGAAAGACGTGCCGCACATGATTCATGTGAATTGAAGATTGCATTTCTGGTCACAAATATAATTACATCAGCTTCCACAAGTTTACTCATGTATTTATGACTGGGTTGAGATGAATATTTCTTATAAATCTGTTGGTTGGTGATGGACTTACAACTATGCTTGAGATTTTTTGCTTTATAAGAGGTAAGCAAGGGCGATCAAACTGTTCTATCTCCGCCACATTCATAAGCATCACCTTTTAAAGCGTGCCTCTGTTAGGGATAGAAAAAAGCACCTTCATAGCTAATGATAAGACTGGAAGATATCCTGATCCTGCGCGGACAAAAGTTGTACTTCTGGCATAAATTGAGGACGCAATTTTTGATTATGCTTTATTAAGCATTTGAAGACCTATGTGGCGACTAGCTTCATTTGATATACCCGGGGATGAATACTTAGCATTGAGCGATAGTACTTGATCTACCAAAGACTCAATAGGCAGTTGAGAGATCTCACCAGATTCTATTGAAGCAATAATAGCTTCAATGGCGCCTACTCGAGCTTTCAAAGTATGGCACATCATGACGTAATCAGGTCCTGCCTAGATGTAAAAGCTTTGAGTGCTGGTATTCGTGATCCGATCTATAGTACTGACCTTCAAGTCTATGACCGCTTCTTTCACTGTCTCGTAAGTTGCTCTTGTTCCGCCCACCTTTAAACAATCACTAACTGTAAATCCCATACTCAATCTCTCCGCGTAGATTCCCTACCAGACCCGGACTTAAATTGGCAGGTAAGTCGTCGATGCCTATATCAAAGGTGTTATTTAACCGGATTAAAGATAATGAGCTACCATAATAGCATCTGCACCAGCTTTCATGGCTTGCCGGAACGGAACCAGCTCTTAAGCTTCCAATTCATTCTTGTTTTTAACGACAGCTGAAAGTCCATAGTGAGAGTTATCTGCCGTATTTTCATGGCTAGGGAAATACTTAGCGCAAGATACCATGCCTCTTTGCTGCAAACTCTTACTTGCGCCTATACAAATCTTCTTACTGTCTCTGGGTCACGCGAGAATGATCTCACTTCAATGATTGAAGTCTTCGGTTCCAGATATTTATTCGCAACGGGCGGGTAGTCCATGCTGATGTTCCTTCATTATTTATTGCTACAAATTCAGCAACTTTAGATGCATTTGACTGATCACCGGTCGCACCAAAAGCCATCGAACCAGGAAGTTGTGTCGTAAGAAACGGATTGATGCGAGCCACTAGCCAATCTCCCTGATCGATTGGGAACAAAGAGTTTTTAATAATTTCTATTACTATCAATCAGATATTGTAACTGAGCCGTTGGTCGGGTAGGTCTCACCGTGGTAGAGACATTTCCATTAAAAGTATGACGTTTCCAAATTTGTGAGCTTGGTGAGAGTTTCGATATCTTCATTGACAAAATGACTATCAACGGCAGCTATGAAATGCTAATTGGCCATCAGAATCAGCTACGAATTTGATTGTGCCATCACCTGTGGGATACGTGGTCGATCCGTCCGTCCATCGGTCCCATGATATTAGAAAGATTGAGAGCAGTGAAATTGGCAAGCATTGGCATGAATTCGAGAGAGTTTACAAGGATGAACCATACCTGCCCAATCTTCTCCTTCAGCTCTTGATATGACGATCTGCTAGTTGCTGATCCCTTATATCTTGGAACCATGATTTTAAAGTGTGTCTAGTGAAGCTTGCACAGAGAGAACTGTCGGTGTCCTTCCGTGTTATTTAATCACGAGGCTCAAAGCTCCCAGTGTAACTTCGCATTTAAGAACTTCCCAAGGCGTTTTTGTCTGCCGAAATTGTGAAAGATCACGCACAGAAGAAGTTTTGACATGCAACACAAAGATTAAATTAATAAGGAGGTTGAGGAGAAGAGTCACGTGATGTGACCGGAGATCGGCCGAGACAACTTGGCTGAAGCCCGACGACCGAAGTGTGTCGTCTGAATACAATCACGCCTGCAGCATATCTTTCTCCTCAGCCAGCCTTTGATATTTAATAGGTTAACTCTAGTATCGGTAAAAGAGCGAGGCCGGGTGCGACATGATAACATTATCTTATGAAATGCAACGCGACATTGCGTTTTGTACGACGAGAGACTAGCTAAGGCTTCTTCGAGAAATAAGAAGCACTTATATACAATATGTCTTCCTCCTCTACAGAACGGAGTCTTTCGAGACAGCCACTGCTGAGAAGAAGAGCAAGTATGGGCTCCCCCGAGGTCAATGAAATCGAAGATAACGCCATCGAAATGAATGGCAATGGAATACATGTCGATGGAACGAAGTCTGATCGCATCAAGAAGAACCTCAATAAATATGAACAACTATTTGGTATCGACGAAGAATCCTCTATTCAGCCTACAACCTCGAGAAAGGAGTTATGGTCATATTATCTTTATTACAATGTGAGCGCCGATCCACTGTAGGGCTTGATTGTATTTTAACTGTCAATTCTTAGGGGAACAATGGAGTAGGGCCGCAAAGCTATTCTCAAGCCCTTTTTCAAAATGCTCTGAGTAAAGCTGGATGGGATCCGGCAATTACACCTGCTCAAATAGGTAATTGTACCACAGGAGGTTGTGTGATCCCGTGGGGTACTACTACAAGATCTGTATCTAGTGTGGTTTTGCTTGCCAATGGGATTTGCTTCACCATTATGTCTGTCATATTTGTGGCTTTTGGATCTGTTGCAGACTATGGGCATTTTGGGAGATGGATACTTCTATTTCTTACTGTTGTCGTAAGTGGCAAATTATCCCCATGAAGGTTACACTAACAGATTAAGTGCTGGGTTTTCCAATACGGGATGATGGCCATTACGAAGCCAGAACAGTGGCCCACAGCCATGGCTTTGTATATTGTATCATACGTTTCATACGGCGTTAGTATTCCCATTGATCTAGCTCAAGTGTTTGTGTTAATGTTACATGGCAAAAGGCATCATTGGTGTTCTATTATGCATTGTTTCCCAGATTAGCCCGCTATATGCCTCATGTTCAAAAGGCTCGAGACGAAGAACTTAAAGAAGAAAAGATAAGCCAAGATGAGTATGATAGGATAGAAAGTATGGAACGAAACCATATTAGTAATATATCTACCGCCCATGCCAGTATCGGATATGTTCTTGTGCTAGTACTCAGCCTTTCTGTCCTGATTCCGATGCAAGGAAATTCTTTTGCTAACAATCTTGCATTGTGCCTCACAAACTCATGTAAGTTTCTCTTCACATCATATCGAAAGACAGTCTCATCTGACGTACCTAGATTGGGTCGTTCTTGGCCTTCCTTGGTTCATTTTCCAACAATCACGTCCTGGGCCACCTATCCCAAAAGGCAGCTCGATATGGACCATCGGCTGGAAACAAGTCTATCTCGCCCTTGTCGAAATTCGTCATCTTCCTCAGACATTTACTTATCTACTCGCATTCTTCATGCTTGCTGACGGGTTAAATACGACCACTACTCTCGTGTCTATTATTCAGAACGAAGTTATCTCTTTCTCCTTTCTTCAGCTAACGTATCTTGGGCTTGCACAAGCGATCGCCTCCACTATATCCACTTTCTCATTTTGGTACATTCAACAGTATTTTGGCATTCGAACTAAACCCATGTTCATCATCACCAACATCTTTAGTGTTTTAATTCCGCTATATGGTATGATTGGATTATGGACTGACAAGATAGGCTATCACCATGTTTACGACTTTTATGTTTATAACATTGTTTTTGGATTATTTCAAGCGCCATATTTCTCATACTCTCAAACAATGATGAGTGAGGTTACTCCTAGAGGATACGAGGGAATGTTCTTTGGGTTATTTGGTATCACAAATAAAGCTGTATGTGATTCATATCTTTTCTAATCCCTAAAGATGCTTCATAACTTTCAACTAATCGACCAGTCTTCAATCCTCGGCCCAAACGTCATCCAAGCTATTGTCAATCATACGAATAATAACTGGATGGGATTTCCATTCTTGTTCGCGTTATGTGCTTTCGCGAGTATCATTATATGGTTCGTAGACGTTGAAAAAGGAAGAGAAGATTGCAGAATCTATGTCGCAGAGCGGAAGGCTATCCATACGGTTAGTCGCATACTGCCCAGCTCATGTTTCTTTACGCCTCTAGAAATATTCTAATATATCCATTGCCAGAGTACACAGAGACAAACCACCGATGATATAAATGAGCAGCAGGTTCGAACGGTAAAATGATATCTTTACGTGGAGATGTCACTACTCATGTTCGGTGGAAGAGGAATGATGGATATCCTGGAAGGGTTCTCTTAGTATAGTGTTTAGAGATTTCGTACACAGAGATAGATTCGGGTCATGTGCGCCGTTTTTCATAGTCCTTTTTGAAGCAGCAAAACAACAGTTTATACTTCCACATCTATCTACCAGTTTGTCTTCTCTGCTTTTCATAAATGATTTTGAACTTATGGGGCCGTGTACATTGTTACGCACGATTTGCTATCTCGGGTCGCGTCTCACGGAGAATTCGATAATAAGCACATGGTTAGCTGTGCTCATGAGACAATCTACTGAGTTTATTATCTGTGGCGAGACATGTTCAGAGTTCAACGCCAAACAAGAGCTAGCAATATAGAGCGTGGAAATTGAAATTGATGGTGAAATTTCAAACATAACAAGTTATTATACCTACTTTCGAAACTTAGTAGAAAAGTACCCTAGAAATATAAATATGATTGTCCATCGACAAATAACCATCCCAAATATTGAAACAAGAGTCTTTTGACGAACATTATCTAATGCTACATACATTCAAACGGTACAAGCGACAAGCACACTGGAAAGAGATATGCGAACAGATAATTTCATCCCGTAACAATCAATATTTTTCTCAATGCCAATCAACCAATATAGCAATAAGTGATCCGTTGATGATACAAAGCCACCACATCTCACTCCAAAAATCACATGACGCTTCTCTACATTCCGACCCGCTCTTTCCATCCTATCCTACCTCGACCTCTCTTCCTTTCGTCCGAAATCCCAACACCTACAACTTCCATCCCATCGAGCCATTCTACCAAAAATAGAACATAGCGCAAACCCTACCCGAAACCCAAATCAACTACGTAATCAAACCTCCGAAAAATCCCTTTCCAACCCAAAACCATCGAGAAACCATCGCAATTTTCACCCCCAAAATATGCAACATCTCGGTAAAAAAATGGGAAATTCTCGGTATGTGGCTATACAACTGACCATTCAGATCATGACTCGATAAGTGACTCGAAAAATCATGAGATTTTTTGAACTTTTTTTTTTTTTGCATGCTAGCTATGTAATGAATCTCGAACATTTCGGAAATGAAAATTGCGATTTTCGGGGCTTGGTTTTTTTCTTCTTCTCGGGTTTAGAGAGAAAAGACAGGGGGATTTCGGGTATGGTTCGGTTCAAACATATATGAGTACTTATGTAGGGCTGGATATAGAGATATAGATGGGTATATATACTAGCTGCGTTCTCCTTTTCGAAGTTGAGAGATATAATTCCCAATTCAATCTCCTCAACTCCGAGAATTGTGAGGGAAGTTGTTGCCAATCACCTCGTTAGCTCACGTTACACAACATCACCGTACCTCAAAATCAAACCTTTAAAAACACTAAACCATCTCTTCTACTTTCTCTTATTCCTCAGAGCCATTCTCTACAGAAAATCCAAATCCAAATCCAAAATCCAAACCAAAACCGAAACCAAACCATGTCCTTCACCCTCAATTCCATCTGGCGCTCCCTCAAAAAGCCCTTCTCCGCTCTCCACTTCGAGCTCAGCTATCCGGAAAGCGCCAGAACCGGCAACGGTCCCGCGGATTTCTTCTCTCCGCCCACCAGAACCGAAAGTCAGACGATAGAGTGGGAACGAAGGATGATCAGACGATAGATTCCAGGAGATGGGTTACTAAATGAGTGAAGAAGGGTTTCCAGTCAGTGATGCATGTAATTGAGATTTGAGGTGTTAGACTGGTTGGTCTGAGGGAATGGAGATTGCGCTGGAAGTAATTAGATGGGACGGGGTATAGATTTGATTATGGTGTTTCAGGTATTAAGTTGGACACAAAGTATAGCAGGAAGGACTCTCAAACAGGAGAAACAGCACACAAAAAGACATGGATAGGCGCATTTGAGAATACCACTTCCCTTTGCTTAACTGCAGAATAATATCTCCGCTTAATATTAATATCTATCCCAACCTATCATTCAATGCTATTTTCACATCCCATAATCATCCCAACATACAATCCTTACTCCACTCTATGCAAACTCAAAATTTTACGTTGCTTTCTTTTCTTTTCTTTCTCATTCATTGCCCTCTCCATGTCGTTTCGCCATTATCCACCGAAATCCATCCTCAAAGCAATTGTAGGTTCTCTTCCCCCCTCCTCATCCTCATCCATCTTCCCCCTTCCACCCTCTCTACCTTTAACGAGAACTCCCTCCATAAATCCCTTCTGCTCTGCCGTCATTCCTCCAACTACTGCTCTAAAAGCTGTTGGATCAGCCGCCGCCATCTCAAGCAATCTCGCATTAGTTTCCTTCCAAACTTTCTCTCCGTCGCCATTCGCGCGTTTCAGTAATGTAGGTATGACCACAGACATAGCTACTGCTCTCTGTTTGCCATCAAGTGAAACTACAAATGCTGTTAGAGCATGCAATGTTAGAGCTCTGGCATTTTCAGGGTCTTCAACTGCGGTATTTGTGCTGAAGGTAATCAGGAGGGGTAAAAGATAACGCGCGATACTTTGATCTGCTGGTGTTTTGGGGTTTGTGAGAAGGAGACTGCGAATACAGTTTGCTGCTACTTTTGCGGTCTGTGAAATTGTGTTAGCAGAGTTTACCTCTTAAGAAAAAGATATCTTACCATTCGATCACTCAAGCAATCTACAATTTCGTCCAGGAAACGAGTGACAAGGGGATCGCTAGTAGATAAATGATTTGTTCCACTAGTAAGCAACAAGGTTGAAGCGAGAAGAGCGTTTTTGACACATGGTAGAGATACTTCTGTCTCTCGCTTTTGGGCGTTCATGTATATCGATAAGAATCGTTTGAGACAACCTTGTAATTGTATGATGCTGGTGTTGTGTTTAGGATTTTGTGTTTTGTACGATGCGGAGACACTCGTGATGAATCGTTTTAGTATTGGGAGCGATTGAGGGACTACCACGGCTTGACAACTTCCTGTTCCAAGGATGGTAGCAAATATGTGAATAATGCAAGCGTGCAGATCCGTTTTGATAATCGACGGGAACACTTCGGCAGCATCGACCAAGGCATTGAGAGACACTCTGACCAGAGAGACAGCTTCATCTGTTAGTGGATGACGAGCTGGTTGCTGTGCTTCAATCAAATTTGGTAACAGACCAGCAAGTACCAAAACAATAATTCTAGTCAATTCAAAAAGCTGTTCGATATCCTCCGACAAATCCTCACCCTCAGCCACGTCCGCCTTGGTGGCCGATGGATGGGAAATGCACAGACTTCTTGCGATTTGCACAATAACAGTTTGAACATCAAGTCCCTCGGTAAGAACAAGTCGATCTAGTAGGTCCATAGTTTCCGAGAAGATTGCCTCTCTATATATCGCATGCCCAGACACACTAGGATGTAAGATTTTCTTCAAAGCCTGCAAAATTTCGAGTGTTTGTCCCTTTGATGCTAGGGCCTCACTTCCAGGTTTAGCAACGAGTGCTTCAAACGCAATACCGAATAGAACAAAGAAGAATGCGACTGGTTCATCTCGGTAGTTGATATCATTCCCTTTCGAATTTTCATTTGTCGAAGGAGCATCAGCTTCCTTGCCATCGAGAGCATTGAACACGAATTCACTATCCTGTTCAATAAGACTAGCGATAGCGTCAACGAGCTTGAGCCATGAATCTTGATAAAACCTCAGCAACGTCTCTCTGTTCAATGCAGAATAGATACTATCTAAACTGCCAGACAGCGACGGAGGACCCAAGCTCATTGAAATATCTGGCTCAAATCTTAAACGTGCGAATTCTCTCAATGAAGCAAGCCATAATGGAGTTAAAGTGCCAATGTATGGTTTGAGGACATCTACTAGATACTTTTGTTCCGTGCTGGCTACTTGCAACTCAGCCCAGGCAGAGAAGACCGCCATCTTGACCATAACCTGAGCATTAGAACTGAGGCCTTTGAGATCTCCAATAGATGCAACTTCAGACTCCGTCGAGAAGTTCTCCAGTGCAGTCACCAAGGTTTTGAGAATACGACCCATTCGATCGACATCAGTAACGATACCAGTAGCAATGAAAGCTGCACAAACGTTGACAGCCTCAGAAGCTAATTCGGGCGAGGAGTCGGCGGCAAAAGCTGGTGTAAGAGCAGAACTAATTTGAGCTTGGTATTGCTCTAGAAGTGGCGCCTCAGCGAAATCAGGATCTGGTGTATGACCAAACATCTTCAACACTGCATCGATTATCTTCAAACCCCAGACTCGGAGCTCCACAACATTAGATGTGGAGGCAGAAAACGCCATTCGAATAACATCGGCAACCCTCTTTTGTAAAGCAACTTCCGCGGATGAACTACCATTAGCTGCTAGATCCTTGCTAACCAGTGCAAATATTTCTCCCAAACAACTCATGGCAAATGTTCGAACCTGCCATCTAAGTGGCTCTTGACCCGCAGCAGGGGCATTCGTATCTTTGGTCATACCAGAAGCAGCCGCGAACCCTGCTACTTCTTCATCCTGCAAATCAGGCATGGCACTAACCTTTGCAGATATCGCCGTGGAGTCTTCTGCTTTGGGTCGCGTCATTGATAGGACAGTTTGGCATCTCTGTAGCCATCGTGGAGTTTCTGTCAAACAAGATTGTTGTAACCAATTCCGGATAACATTCCTGATACCATCATGTGCAGGGTCTGAATCCAAGGCCAGCCAAAGTTGGTCTTCAAAGCCAGTCTCGGCCGCTTTCACAACATCCTCCGAATTGCGCTTCATGAGGTTGTACAAACCGTCGATGGCAATGTCTCTGAGTAAAGAAATATCAGATTTGAGATCTTTCTGAAGAAGGACAACATAGTCTACGAATTCCATGTGGCCTGGAGCATATAGAGCTAGATGTTCTTGGCATTTCAAGCTACCAGCCAAGACCAGGATGTTTTCCTCTGCCCCAAACTGTCCTACCATAGTAAGTATCAAGTCTCGAGCTTTGGTCATATCTTGAAGATCAGGGCCAAGAACATTGACCAAAGAATCTATGCAACGTGCAATAACAGCAGTTGTAGATAAGTCCAATTCAAGATTTGAAGTAGCCAGGGAAGAAATTTCCTCGTTATGTGTGTCCGAAACATATAATTGGCACAGCATGCCAAGTGTACTCGATACATAACCTGAAAATGTTAAACCAGCTGACTCTGCAACACGTGATAGTGACTCGAGTGCCCAGATATGAACAGTTGGATGCGGATCATTGCACAATGACATCAAAATTCCCAATATCGTCTTCAAGTGAAAGCCCGCCGCCATTCCTCCGACTTGAGAATGAATGCACCCAAGTGCCATTGCACAGCCAGCTCTGGCGCTCGGCTCACGGTTGCTCACAATGGTATCAATGAGGTGTTTTATTTCCGAGTTAGTGTATGTATTACCAGAAATGTTGCACTGCCGAGCTAGAGACTCATAGCCAATGTTGCGTACATATTGATCTTGATGGACAACAAATGACCTAAGAATTTCTTGCATGAGCTTCTCCACAGCAGGATTGGTGAGGTCGCCAGGGGGAGATGATGTCTCTTTGACAGCCACCTTCAGCGCGGAAAACAAAGCGGTCGCAATATTGACGTTAATGGCGGCCTTGCGTCCAGGGTCTCGTTGGAGTGCACCAGTGGATAAGAACGTAGCGATCTGTTCTAGTATACTCTCCTGAATTTTGGGGGGAGTGATTGGGAAAGCGATTGCGAATAATCTAATAGCAATGTTGACAACTTCTGTAGCGGGCGGGTCTGGTAGACTATCTTCTTTTTGGATATCGCCCAAATAAAGTGAAATGGAGTCGTGCTCAAGGGAGCTGCAAATAGGGGATAACAAGACGTTTGATATGTCAATATCTGTTCCGGTTTCTTTTATCCAATCATCTTGAGATCCATTTTCTTGCTCAGAGACCAGCTTTTGTACATTGAAGCCTCGAACCAGGCCTGTGACCCCAAAGCCAGAATTATCTCCAACGTCCCAGACGGTTTCGAAATTACCTGCTGAGCTCGCAATGGACGTAGATAAGGAACTCGGACTATAATTTTCAGGATCGGCAAAGAATGATACAGCAAGCGTGAGAAGATTCGATTGTAGGAGTGCTTCACTTCCGCCAACTGGACTAAGAGTCACCAGTCGTGCATAACATTGAAGAACGCGACGCTGAACCATCAAATCAAGATCTTGCAATTGCAGTGATGGAGTCAATCGTTGTGTGACATCATCCGACAGCTTTTTAGATGGGAGACTCTTTAAAAATGCCGAAGTATTTGTAAGCATGGCAGCAATTCGCTTAGAAACGTCTGCAGTTAGGAGGCGGCTGTTAAATTGTAGGAAAGCCAAAATAGAGCCAAGAGCACATTCTCTCACGTGAGTGAGAAAGGAGGATTCGAGAAAACTCCGTTGAGAAGTATTATCCTTTGCAAGAGGCTTGGGCAATGCATTCTTCCATAGTAGAAGCAATTGAGATAAATGGATCTTCACAAAATTCGGTCCTAACGACATCAACCCGCCTATAAGGATCCAAGCGACCTGGATTTGAGTGCTTGAGACACGCAATTCCGATTTACTACTGGACTTGAGAAGATTGGTCGCGAGGGAAAGGACGCGACTATTAACATCGACTGAGCCGTATAGCGGTTGTAAGTTTGCTGTGCTAATCATGGCAGACAGTCCATTGGCATACCCAACACATCGTCTTGGTGAGTTTCGTCCTGTATTCAACAAGTTCAATTCTCGGTTGACGCTGTTCATACAAATAGTAAGACATGGTAGAAGTTGCTGGGGACAAGCCAGAGTAAACGTTCGTAAACAATATGATGTATATATCTGTACCGTGTAACTTGGATGTTGAAGGACTTGTAATAGTCCATCCCGACAACCTTCAGCAATTACATTCGCAGCAGACCCCAAAGTTTTGATTAACGATGCCAATGCGCTTAGAGTGGCAATAAGTATATGTTTCGAAGGCTCAGCTCTCTCTTTGATAACTTGAGGGTAGTTTTTCAGAATGTCATTGACCAAGGACTTTGCAGCGTCCAATTGTCCCGATTCGCCCAGTATGGAATGGCCGACAACATCTTCGAGGATGATTTGCACAAATTTACGTGTGGTTAACAAACGATATCTATTACAGGTAATGTTTGCATGGCTTAGAAGTTCCACAGTAAGATGGTCCACGATCTGCATATACATCGTCTCAACCGTTCTTTCGCTCATACTTTTGAATATACGACTGTAGCAGACAGCTATTCCGGCGCGAGCTCTGTTGGTTGTGGATATTTTGATATACTGATTCGACAATACTTTCAATATCTCTTGCAGTGTGAGAACGAGCATTTGACTCTTCTTGTTACCGGTGGGAGTCCCAGGCCTCGAGGGCATTTCATCGTCGTCAAGCCCCTGGCCAGCTATTACGGATGAACGTTTATTGGTATTCGTCCTTTTGATCTTCTTGATTATTGGTATATCGTTATCCCGGGGTGGCTCCTCAGAATGACTCTTCACTAATGCCTCTGCCAAACATTCTGCTGCGGCCTGTCGAACCAATGCGCTGGGCGAATCTATAGTCTTGAAGATCGTCGACTTTAAACTTTCGAAATCGCTGGAATTATCATAGTACTGCGTATTCTTACACAGACTCCTCAAGCATTTACATGCAGCAATCTGTACCAAGGCTGACTTCTCACTCGAAGCATAAGTTCTTGCTTGTTTCCATATGTCCTTTGCGATTGTGTCGTCCATGCTTGTCGCAACCATTCCTACAATCTTGCCCGCAGCTTTGAATATCGCCGCTCGTAGACCCGCATTGTTTTGCGCGGACTTCAATAGCTTAAGTATAGCACTGCATGCCAAAGAATGTAACCCAATTGCGCTGTCTCCAGCGGCTGCGAAGACATCCCCTAAACAGTAAACAGCTGCATGTTTCGTCCTGAAATCCCCGTCTGTCTTTGTCTTCCCATTACTGATAATTGTGACCAGATCATTGATCGTTTCGAACAGCAATTTCCTATCCCCTTCACCTAGCACATGTGCGAAACATCGTCCCAAATTATTTCGAATGACTCTCGTAGGAGGGGGAGCTACGAGATTGAGTATTTGAAAGAGTTCTTTCTTGAGGTAAAGCTGTTGAGCGGTACAGTCGTCTGGTTCCAAGCCTTCCACATGTTTCGTGAGCGTCGAGACAAAATTCAGGAGATATAAGTCTTGTTGTTCCGATGGAAGGGATTGGAGCTTCTTGATGTCTAGCTCGG
The DNA here is from genome assembly GCA_004786245.1 of Botrytis hyacinthi. NCBI lineage: Eukaryota > Fungi > Ascomycota > Leotiomycetes > Helotiales > Sclerotiniaceae > Botrytis > Botrytis hyacinthi. Next base: position 25,928 of record PQXK01000281.1, on the reverse strand, counting down.
GGGTGGGCGATGGCTCTAATCTGCCAGGAAGTTCACTTGAGCCATTATGAGAATTTGGACGACCTGTCGATGACATTATTTATTGTCCGTTGTATCTGTTTTGTTCAATGTCCGTGTGAAATCTGGACATTTGTGGAGTGGTTCTGGCCTCATTGCTGGCTCCTTTACTTGTAGCAATTTACAGAGGTGTTCGCGATGATGATCGAGTTTCAGCCAATCGGAAGCCACAACAATATTTATTTTCAGAGCTCAGTTCCTAAGTCTCTACTCAATATTAAATTTCATTCTCGGTATAACAAACATGCCGGCATTTTCTAGAGGTCTTAGACCTTTCCTTCGAACCGATTACATCTGCTCGAAATGTCTACAATTTTCCACTACGTCAGCGGTATCTTCAGGTCACAATCGATGGTCGAAAATCAAGCATGACAAGGGTGCTGTGGATGCAAAAAAGACGAAAGCCCGTTCTATCATTGCGCATGATATTGCGCTGGCTGTAAAATGTGTGTTTTCTGGTACGCCATTCATACTGCTAATGATACTAACCTAAAATCAAGTACATGGAGCCGATCCATACATAAATCCAAGACTGGCGACTGTCCTAGCTGCTGCGAAGAAAGGTACATAACGGGGTACATTCCCTTCGACATCGACATGTACATACATATACTTACAATGCCATAGCTGGTTTCCCAAAAGCTTCTATGGAAGCTGCCATAGCCCGTGGACAAGGAAAATCTACAACTGGAGCTGCGCTACAGAAAGCAACTCTAGAATGCATAATGCCGCCACAAGTTGCCATGATCATCGAAGCCGAAACGGACAGCGTTAATCGTACTATGATGGACCTGAGGCATCTAGTCAAGACTCATGGAGGAACTGTTACACCTACTGCATATCTGTTCCAGAAGAAAGGATGCGTTACATTCGAGAAAGACGAGAAAAATCTAGGCGTAGATGATGTAATGGATGAAGCAATCGAAGCAGGAGCAGAGGATTTAGAAGTCGACGATGAGGGAAATATTGTCGTTTGGACGGAACCGAATATGGTAACAGTAGCTGGGGACGCTCTACAGAAGAAATTCGATATTAAAATCGGAAGTTCAGATATCCTATGGGATCCGAATGAAGATACAAATGTGCCAGTCGACGCGGGGGAGGCTACAGATAGACTCATTTCTTTCATTGAGTCTACAAGAGACAACTCCGACGTCCAAGGAATTTATGCGAATGTGGTGCAGGGAAATATTGACGATGGAAAATGGGAAGATTTGATCAGTGGATTGGACTGATTGAGAGGGGTATTATATTTGGTTTAAACGCATATAAACGTAGAATGTAGACTAGATGTACAACAGGAGGGATTTGTAGTATAGCAGAAAGCATCCCTCGCCCCTCAGCCATGCTTTAAGAAAAATTGAATAATTCGGCTCCATCCTTTGAAACTCCTCCATAGTCGAGCAAAATATGCAAAAACTCTGCCAGCCCTCTACTAGCTCTGCAACATATTGCTCATGTGTACTCATAGAACGCCAGCCTGCCTTATAGCCCATTTTATACCAGTATCGTTCCGTAAAATTCTATGTCTTCAACTCCCTTCAAGTACCGTCATTCTATTGTTGCATTCTTCATAGCCGTCTTCTCCCCTATTTCTCGTCCCCGTTTGATCCATTGGCACCCCGCGCCCTCTGCTCTCTCAAGTACAGTCTCTTCTGTCTTAACCTCTCAAGCTCTGATTTGATCTCGTCCCTCTCGAACGGTATTCGATTCGTCTGATCAACTCTTGGCCAAAAATCCGGTACCGAGAATCGTTGATCAAGATTCGTGCCATAATAATACATGATAGCGATTGGGAACATGATATACATGCCGAACTATTGAATTGTCAGATTATAATTCATGGAGGGGCATTTTACGGTGGCAATGATACTGGCAAAATGGATCATTGGGATTGAGTATGGCATTGCTTACCTTGAACACTTCGAGATTGGGGCCTCCCATGATTGTAGTATGTGGTCTAGTATTGCGATATGATAAGTTTATTTATGTGGATGTCTTCCCTTGTTCCTACACTACAATCGAAGCTCGATATAAATTCCATAAAAAATCATGCGAGTATCGAGACTTCACAATCGGCCAATCATATCAAGCAAATCTTTGGTTACAAACCATAGTCAATGAACGCCGGTTGATGAGAATCTCCATTATAGTTTTAACAATTAAATCTTCTTATTTATGATTGATAATTGAAACTTTCAATATCCCTATTGAATTAATTCAATGCTCAGTCAATTATTGTCCCGTACTTTGCCTTTTTGTAGTTGGGTTCTCCTCCAGATGCAGGTCGTCAGCCTTTCCGAATCTCTGATCGCATTTTGGAAACCGAGGCAATCGGCTACCCCACAAATGAGCTTAATAGCTTGCTGGGGTCCCATTGCTTGGACTATTCGAGATCTATTTGTGACTTTGTTGATATCATTAGCTGTTAGTTTGATTGCACTTCTATTATGCTTTTTTGACTTTCATTCTTCACTTCCAAAATATAACAATCACCACGGAATCATTCACAATGGCTCAAACCGAACCAGTAACTCTCGAGTATAAGGGTAGAATCGCAGTCATCACTATTGATAATCAGAAGAAGCTTAATGCTTTGACTCAAGATGGTTATTATCTCATAGCTAAATTCATGAGGGAAATTGCTACGCATGATGAGGTTTTCGTCACGGTTTTGACAGGAAAGGGTATGTTCCGCAATGTTAATTGTGAGAGAGACCTTGCTGACTTGAAATCGTAGGACGTTACTTCTCAGCGTAAGGTTCCTCCACTAATTAATAGCTGCCATATATTAATCAATACATAGAGGAGCCGATGTATCGATCAGTAGAGAAAAACCTGTTGGCACTGATCTAGCTCGTCATTGGCTGAGCAGCTTCGTTGCGAATAACCTCAATATAACCAACGCATTCTACACTCACCCAAAAATCCTCGTCACGGCCCTAAATGGTCCAGCAGTCGGACTCTCAGCTGCTTTGATCGCTTTCTCAGACTTCATATACTGCACACCTCAAACCTTCCTCTTGACCCCCTTCTCTAGTTTGGGGCTTGTTGCAGAAGGAGGAGCTTCGAGAGCTTTCGTTCAGCGTTTGGGAATCAGCAAAGCAAATGAAGCCCTTATTATGAGCAAGAGAATCACTGCAGAGGAATTGCTGCAAGCTGGATTCGTGAACAAGATTTTCGATGTTCAAAAGGGAGAGATCGAGAAGTTCAAAGAGTTGGTATTCGAGGAGATAGATAATCGGTTGGGAACGCATTTGATCGGCGATAGTTTGATTAAGATCAAGGCGTTGATCAGGAAGCCAGAGAGAGATTTGCTTGACGCCCAAGGTGTAGCGGAGGTGTTCGGTGGCCTGGAAAGATTTGCTGCTGGAATACCACAAGAGGAGTTTAGAAAGATCGCAAGTGGTGAGAAGAAGCATAAGCTGTGAATATTTGAGACTTAGAATGTATAGAGAAAGGAATCGTGAGGGTATATGTCTAACCTTAAACATTCATACCAATTGATGTAGGGCTCCAGCCCAATACAAATAATTAAAACCATTTATATCCCAACAATAAGTCCATTCGGAAGAGCAGCTCTTTGATTGCGCAACGCCCCGAAATAATCGTCCAATGTGTAGTCATGTCGAAGCATTATAGTATCTCGTTTTTTCGCACTCATCTATCGGATGGTGGAGCGGCAGATCCTTCGCCATTCTTTTCCATTGCAGCTTTTTGTCTCTCTTCCTGCTTCTGCCAATGGCCACCCTCCTTGTAGTCCTTAGAAATGCCCAAGGCACTCCTGAACTTATTATCTTGCTTGATCTTCGCTTCTGCCAATTCATGGACTTGATGCATCTTTAAACCTTTCCTACTTGGTCCATTACCTCTTTCCATCTCCTTCAATAGCTTCTTACGCAATGCCTCTTCTTGTATTTCAATTTCTTCTTCATCGACTCTGCATACATCATTAGCTCCTAGGCGATTAATGAATGTGTCCAAAGACGTACCCTTCTTCCTCTAATTTGTCGCGCAGCTCAAACACCTTGACCTCGACTTCTCGTTTTCTATCATGCTCAAGGATTCCTTTGTCTGGTTGTCGTTGTCTGTGTCTAAGACTGTCGATATCCGTAGGATATGGCTTGCCTTGATCGCGGGGTTTGATGTGCGCAAGATTTCTTTGGACATAACCTGAAGTTCCACTTCCTCTAGGTGTTGTAAGACCGACGTTGGAAGACATGATTGCGAAATGCTCAAGTTGTGATATTGGTTGTTCTTTCTCAGATGATTGCTGGCTGGCGAGAAAGCTGGTGGGTGGAGTGGAGAACAATTGACAAATCCTTGCTCTTGCAGGCGGTCTACAGCTAGCGTGGCAGAATCTCCCAGAAATATTGATTGCCCCTCGATAAGATGGAACATTGATGTGAAGAGATCACTCTGACTCACAACATATACCTTTCTTCAAATATAATCATTTCTTCTAGGTCTCTATATCAATTCAAACCCATCCACACAGTCAAAGCTTTATACGAAAAATGCCAGCTCCCAATAGTTCAGAAGCTGGAATCACTGAGGCTGAACCCCTCACTAGACTTCCATTTGAACCTATCACTAAATCCCACATCTTGAACTGCTCATATGACAATTGGCATGCAAAGTATGATTTCTGCTCCCATGTATTCCTCCGAAAACTGCTAACAAATATCAAGATATCGATCCTCAACTCTCAAATCTCGAATCATCCCTCTCACTTCAGAGTTCCTTTCATATCTACGGGAAGATGGCATAGTTCTTCCATCTGAGATTGCTACATTTCCTCCACCAGAAACATACAACAATAACTCAACTAGTGATGGCTGGGACGAAGATACAGATACGGGTCCTGACCCCTCGGAAAAATTCTCGGAGATTCACAAGCAAATACAAGAGACAATCGCAGAACTTGGCGGATCAGTGGTTCCCAAACTCAACTGGTCTGCTCCAAAGGATGCCACATGGATTAGTTTAAAACAGAACAGTATGGAATGCAATACACCAAACGACATTTACCTCCTCCTCAAATCTTCCGACTTCATTACCCACGATCTAGAACACGCTTTCGATGGTTGTGCAGAGGATCCGTCCATTACAAAGGAAAATACACAATATGTTTTGGTCTTACGGAAATGGTTCAAAGTTAATCCATCATGCGAGTTTCGATGCTTTGTACGAGATCGAAGAATCATTGGCATATGTCAAAGAGATTTGAACTACTTTGAGTTCTTGTTTCCTCTTATTCCAACTCTAAGAGAAGTCATTCAAGAATACTTTGATAACACTCTCAGAGATACCTTTCCAGATCGTAACTTCTCATTTGATGTTTACCTACCGGATCCTTTTGATAAAGTACGGCTAGTGGATATAAATCCGTGGGCTCCTCGGACGGATCCACTCCTGTTCTCGTGGCTAGAACTACTCACCCTTTCTGTACCTTCGCCATTACTTGGGGTGGCAGATTCATCGTCAGTGCCGCCATTGCCTGTTCAAAGTAGTGATGAAGATGAGGGAACTGATGATGTTGAGGAACTTGGATGGATGCCCGAGTTCAGGTTAATAAAGAAAGATGATCCAGAAGCATATAGCTTTTCAAGTCCACAATACAGTGCACACAAGATGCCACAAGAAGTGGTGGAAGCCGGTGCAAGTGGGAAAGGTGGTATGAGAGAATTCGCGGATAATTGGCAGAGGATGCTGAACGGTGAGCTAGAAATGATGAGAGCAGGAGAAGATAGTGATGATGATGACGATGACGATAAGACGACAAGGTAGAGGCAATTGTTACTTGGATATGATTACAATATATTCTTTGCCATCAAGATCTGTCATATCTGCTTAATTTGATGGCGCGAGAATCCAAAATTGTTCTTCATGCACCGAGGTGTTTACTTGTGGGGCGAATGTGTAGAATCCAGATTCATCGGGAATTCGGGCTTCCCCACAACGATGATTTAATCGCAACAATCTTTGGTGGGTCAAAGAGCAATATCTTTGTAATTCAAGATAGACTTGAAAATTTCCATCTTTGTTTTTCTCTTTCATTATAGTTACTATATTATTCCTTTTTCCATAATTCGCATCTCTCTTTCCTCGATCTCGAATTAATCATGCCACTCCCAACCATCAACAAGCAATGGACTACCCAACAGTCCGGTATCCAAGATCTTACTCTAGGCTCATCTACAGTCCCAACACCTGGAGATGGTCAAGTGCTTGTTAAAATCCACACTGTGGCTCTCAATTATCGAGATACTGAAGTGATAATGGGACTTTACAACCACCACAAATCAACTGGCAACGAGTCCTCGTCTTTGGTTCCCTGTTCCGATATTTCTGGAACAATTGTATCATCCAAATCCTCGAAATGGAAGTCTGGTGATAGAGTACTTGCAACCTTCAATCAGACACATGTTCGTGGTCAAGTGACTGCAAAGGATATGGCTAGTGGATTGGGGTTACCCACTGAAGGTTGTTTGCAACAATACCGAGTATTTGACGCTGAGGGTTTAGTCAGAAAACCAGAATATCTCACCGATGAAGAAGCGTGTACATTGCCAATTGCTGGAGTTACAGCTTGGATGGCAATCAATGGCATGAGACCGCTTGGACAACCGGGCGGAAAGGGAGAAACAGTATTGATTCAAGGAACTGGAGGAGTAGCAATCAGCGGATTGCAAATTGCCAAAGCCAGTGGCATGGAAGGTAATACCAACGTATCATCCCAAGAGTTCAAGCAACTAAAAGTTATCTAGTAATCATAACTTCTTCTTCCGACGCCAAACTCACTCAAGCCAAAACTCTTGGCGCAGATCACACAATTAATTACCGTACCACACCCATCTGGTCTGAAGAAGTAATGAAGATCACTCATAACGAGGGCGTTTCCAATATTTTCGAAACAGGTGGTGCCTTGACGCTTCGTCAATCATTCGATGCAATTGCTTTTGGTGGACTAATTAATGCTATCGGATATCTCTCTGGGAAAGAAGACGACAATGCAGATCGCACAAATACCAATGTTCTTGCGTTGAGAAGGAACGTTACGTTGAAGGGAATTTTGAATGGACCAAGAGAGAGATTTGAGGAAATGTTGGAGTGGTATGAGGAAAAGAAGATTAGACCAGTTGTTGATAAGGTATTTGGGTTTGAGGAGGCCAAAGAGGGATTGAAGTATTTGCACAACGGAGGTCATTTTGGAAAGGTGGTTGTGAAGGTTAGCGAGTAGCATTTCAATAACCCCATAGTTTGATGGAAGTACATCTAGCTAATGTTCAATTGACTTCTTAATCAAAAAAGCATTTTTGCTCACTTTAACCTTTCGCGATTCTGCTTTCAGCTGTCGTTGATTTGAGTCATGTTTCTCTTGCGGCTGAAGTGATCATATCTAATGCGAATATCATTAAACCGCTGGAAGCGGATTTGAGACTTGAAATCTCGTTCTAGAAACCCACACTGAAGAAGAAGACAGTGCAATCCCGAATAGATTAATGAGAAAGTATCTATATCTGAGGTGACGTTCTTGGTTAATTTTCTTATATATGAGTTATTGGGCAGTTTCAGAATAAACAACTGGAAGAGATTGTGAATCTCACTCTATTCGAGCGTAGCGGTCGGTATATTTTCACATTAAATCTCGATACTTTTGAGTTTTATCTACCAAGGTAGGTATCTATACCAGTTTATTGCTAATTTGTGATTAAAATGAGTATCTGAATTGTTCTTGTCCCGTTCTAATTTCAAACTCCGAACGAACCCTTCAGCAAATGTGATCTTACAATACAAAGACAATTTTACAAAGCACTTCCACTCTACAATCTGGATATTAATACTGCTTTGACCATTGACCTCTATATCTCCCATCTTTCTGATATTACAAAATACTCGTGCAATGGCCTTGAAACCTCACGTGAAACATTTTTGTCTTTTAACGACGTCTTACAGATCCAGAACAGGAACCCAGCTTATGCTTATCACGCTTGTTTTTTTCGACGACTTTCAACATTATCACAATTAGCATTCTAGATCTTACACCGCAAGAAACAAGATTACTGAAATTCTGAGAGGAAAGAACTGTCAGGATCCGTGTTAAACGAAGTAGCCTATCATATAAGTGACCAAAATCACGCAGTAGTCAAGGAAGAGCACTCAAGTTTTATTTGACAACAGGAAAGATCTAAATTCAGTGCAGCAGTCTTCAGTATCCAAGACTGGGTACAATAACGGAGATGTTTCTTCTCTGACTTAATGCTGTTCTTCGTAATACTTACCAGTGTTTGAAATTAGACGCGATAACTGTACGGCCTCTTATGTTTAGTTGTAAGAAAAATCCTACTGTTCAGTCGATCGAGTCCTGCTGAGGCATAGGGTTATTTCCTAACATAGAGGTTGTTGCCAGTCTTCGAATTCGTATATTTAAGGTAGCGGGAATAATCTAGTTATCTTGGTAATTCATTTACAGCCGCTATATCTAATGTAATACCACTCAGGCGAGTCGCCTTTGAAGACCGGACTTGAAATTTAGCGAGTTTCTTTACCAAAATCAACTCAAATTTGACTACTTCGAAATACAGATCACAAAGTCAACTTCATAATTTTTTCACTTTAGAATCAGACTCACATGTTGAGTATTGATTTCAAAGATTACATAGCCTTTGGTTCTTTTTTCGTGATACTTTCTCAATATCATACAAATCCTGAGGGATCACAAAATGTTTGGTTGGATCGCGTATTTCATCCGGCCTCGAACCGGCCTTTTAAAAAGACCCGCTCTACGTAAGCGAAAGAAATGACCGGAGTTGAATACCTACTTCAATCTCACGAATTAATTGAAATTATAAATCAAATTTCAATGAAATGGTGATATATGAAGGAATAAAGCGAAAATTCGACTAGTGTTTTCTTTCAATTTTGTAGCCGAAGAAATCTCGTTCCCTTATCAACAAGTATGGTTTGATTTATGTATACTTCGTTCGTACAGGTACTCAATTTCGACCGCTTGTCACCCCTATGTATGAGTGATATAATTTCTTCTCTGAGTAGCATTGCATATATGGTTTCTTATGAGTTCAATCATGAATAAAAATAGAGGGGACTAATGTCATCACAGCAGCAAACAGTATTTATTCGCTAGTTTTCGAAATGTTATTCTGCCTTAACTGTTGTTTTCAAAGTAAGCTCCTCGCGAGCTTACAAAGAGGGGTTCTTCGGGAATATAGTTAGATCTATCGTTCAAGTCGGTATACAAGTCTGTAAGCCTCCACGTGGACGTATGCAAAAATTATAAAATTGATAGTATATTCAGAACTTTACCATTATAATCTTGAATTGAATGGGCAGTCTTAACCATTGAGAGCACTATTCAAGGCACTGAAAGTTCAAATTGATAAACCTTTGAGCTAGAAATCGCAGTTATATAGTTTATACAACGCACTATAAATCTCTCGCTTAAGACGCATACGTTTAATTCCAATCACTATCTTCCTACTCAATGACACAGGAATTCTTCCTTACTTCTTCATCGGCTTAATGACCAGTTTCACATCTTCTCCTGGCATTGGTCCCAACCCCTGCAGTAACATCATCGATGCGTGGAAACTTTTGATTGGCGGTACTAGTTTCCAAAGTAACATCGTATCGAGAGAAAAGAAGAGCCACGATGGTGTAAACTGATTTCTTAGCAATAAAGCGGCCTGGACAGAGTTTATGGCCTCCTCCAAAGGGTCGGAAATTTGGACTGCGTGTAAGGCTTTTATCCTTGAGAAATCTTTCCGGGTCAAAGTCACGAGCGCTTGGTCCCCACGCTTGTCCATCAAGAGGAAGTTGGCGGTACGGAATCTGGGTCGCAGGATTAGTTTGGTGAATTTGAAAGAACGCGAACGCTTGCCTACCATAAGTTTTGTGCCTTTCGCAAGTACATTCCCACTAAACAATGTGGGTGTCGTAACTTCGCGTGCAAGTGCTCCTGCCGAGTTGATTCTTAGGACTTCGTGGAAGAAAGCTTCGAGACGTGGACAGTCTTCTGTGAGATACTTGAGATCTACTGTTTCTCCATCTGTTCCCATAGCTGGAGCTATTTCTGCGCGGATTTGAGCAAGCAACTCTGGTATATGGACAATGTGAGCTATTGCCCAGAATGCAGCCTTGTACACATTGGCGGTAATTCTGTAAGTTTGTTAGCCGTTTCGAATATTCTTCGATATGATACTTACGCCCACAGATGCAGCATGTGTATGCCTGCAATTTCGTGATCACTCAAGCCAGCTGCCCAAATTTCCTCCTCCATCACTTTTACAAAATACAATGCATCGGAGCGGTCTTCCTTCGGCGTCTCAAAGTATTTGCACAGCGTGTCAATAAACTCGCTTCTGGCATTAATTATATCTCGTGCAATGAATTCAGGTAGTTTGTACATAAATTTCCAGTTTTTAGCTTCCCATGACATCATTGCTTGTAAGAGATTCGGATTTATCTCGAAGATTTTGTGTCCGTAACATGCAGTGACTGAGCTTTTGATGATAACTTCGTTGCACCACTCCCACAGAGAAAGCGTAATAGAGTCTCCGGATGTGTGGATACAAGCGGGATGTTTACTCAATATATTCCAGGGAAGGCTTTTATCAAGACCTGGAATTATTCGCTGGACGAGGTTCTCAGCAATGACCGCCGTGAGTAATTGTTGACGATGATATTCAGAAGTCATCTCGTGTGCTAATTGGGTGGGATTTTTGGAGTCTGAAGTAGCCAGCTGCTCATGAGTTTCACCCCACACTTGTGAGATGCTTCTAGGAGACAGGCCCACAAATGAGTACATGTCTTTGATCAAATTATCCCATGTTATCGTCGAGCTGTTTCGGTAGAGCTCCTGTATATCATTCGCTCCAGTGATCACACAAAGAGTTTCGCCTGCGAGCGTGATTGAATATAGAGCTTTATTATCTCCAAAATATATTCTGAGCTCTCAGCGTTAGTTTCGGCTTATAGAAAATTCTGCGGATTATCGGAAAACATACCCCCCACGTTCTAAGACATCATTCGCATTCCTACAGAACATTCACGTAGCCTGAGATGGAAGTGATGTTGATGACCGATCTTTTTGCTGAAATGACAAGTGGCGCAAACTTCTGAATAAGCATCAAAGGGCCCCAAACATTGATATCGTAGATTTTCTTCGTTTCATCTAAATCAAGATCGAGTACTGGCGAAAAATGGTTACTTCCAGCGTTGTTTATGAGAATATCAAGAGAGCCTCCACATTTGTTGCGGACAAGCTCCACCGCGTCCTGAAGCTGTTGAGGGTTCGTTACATCGAGCACCAAGTAGGTTACGTTAGATAAGCCCTCGAGCGCTGACATATTGGGCACATCTCGAGCGCTGGAAAATACTCGAAACCCCAATTTCTGGAATTTTAGCGCGAGAGCACTTTCGATACCACCATCACTGCAGCCTTTGATGAAAACAGTTTTCTCGAATATCTTTAAAATTTGTGTATTGAATGAACACGTGTTGCTACCTAGCAACAGGGTACTGATTATAGGCTGACGAAAAACAAGTCGCAAGATAGAACTCGAATTTGTGTGAGAGCATAGAGCATGGCAGTCACTTTGTACTTTTTTGCTGAGCAACAAACCAACAGTTGGCTGACTTGCATGGCAAGGCGTTGATAGTGGAACGTAATTCCAACAATAACCCGGTGTCTGGTCTCATTTTTGAACTCAGTTTGCTTTCTGATGAAATTTCCGCATTACTGACTGTTGCGAGTGCTTTTTTGATAATCCGTACTCATCCATGTCAACAAAATAAGTGGTACATCAAACACCTTCAGTCGGGAAACCTTTGAAGCCCTATAGTTTCGACGCCGAATTAACATAATAATACCAAATCTTATGTAAAACTCTCATGTGCGTGTATTGCATTAGAAGTTCCCGAACATATCAACATCAATTTGGATTTGAAAAATGCAGTGGTTGATATAGAATCGAATATTAAGAATAACGTGGTGTTTTTATTTAGTCGCGTTTGCCGTTCATATGACAAGATTAATTCTCCTCATTTTATTGGTTTATGCACGATTATTCATCATTGCCAAACCACGTCAACCTAACCACACTTAGAATTTTCTTGATGGGCCTCTCGAACACTCACTAAAAAGCTTTTCATGGCATATAACGACCGGGAACATATCAGGCGCTGAAGTGTTACCCTTGAGCTTGTTTCGTCTAGAAAGGCTTTCCTCGGTTGTCGACTACAGACCAATAGCAATGGCCAAGCAAGAATCGTGCTCCTCGCCTAGACATCCATTAACCGCGAGATTTACGAAGACTATTATTATGCAGTTGGCTCCAGGTCAATTTAGCTCGACTAAAGGCAGTAGCTTTTTTACAGCCAGCAGTACTTACCAAGACATAATAATAACGGCGCCTGACTCAGGCTCCATATAATTGCGTGGCGTTGGAATTGACATAATGCTATATAAAATCATGTGAAATTCAAAGCTGGTTATTGATAGGGACTCAAGTTGGTCCCAAGATGAAAGATCTACAGTTCCTAACACTTTGGAACTTTTCCTGCCACGCATAATGATCCGCCCCCTGATTGCATGTTGTATGCTGCTCTTCACGGCATTTTCAAATAGCCAAATAGAATTCTATTCATACCATACGCAGGTATCTCCTAAAATTCTTGGAAATCCAGGCTACCACAGTGTAGAATACAACAACATTGCATCATGCTTTTAGTGGTGCTTCTACAATCAGAAGACTGTACTAAGATTCTCAACGAATGAACATCATCTCTATCATGCTAGACAGAAGAAAACTTCTCCCTTCGTATGAGATACTAGATCTACTAATAATTACAGATTGCCATTGGATGTACCTTACTTAAGGGAAAGAATTTAAAGACTATTTTCTCTGTTGAGCACTAGCATTTTAAGTTTTCTGAATAGCTGTATACAAGTGACTTCTCAGTACTTGCTGGAGAGATATTGCCGTTGGTATTCACACTTGAATAGTATATCATTTGCGATAAAAGTGTATCGAGAGTAGCCGAGATTGTTTTTTGGTAAAATATGAGTTTTAGATAGATATAAGGTATACAAGTGAATACACAGCATTCAAGTCAGGGAGTTTGCAAGCACAATTTTTCATCTCACAATTCATCCAGAGCTCTGATAGACATAAGATTCTTTATCAAATGCACCTCCTTTTGATATCACCGAGGCTATGGTAAAGTCCCTGAAATTTTTGGCCAGGCCCTGAGGCAGAATAATGTATTGGTTCAAAGACTATCGTCTGGTATTCCTCTATCATTGAATATCTAGCTAGAAGAAATTCACTACAGCTTAAGATTACCCAAGCATTGCCCACCTCAAAATTTAAAGTACAGAAAACATGCAATCCACAAGTATAGATTGTAATAGACAATATTCCCTTGATTTTCTTCAATCTAAGCTTCGTCACTGCACAGTGCCGTCAAGCTCTCAACTACAAGTAACCTGACTTGTAATTTTGTACATTCTCTACGATTTGCTTCTTTTTTCTTACACTCTCCTTGAAATTTGATTTCGACCTTTATTCTAGCCAAGAAAAATGATTGAAAATACTGTGCAGGTCGCTCAGACAGCTTATGCAGTCACCGCTGTAGTGCTCTTGTTGACCTGTGCCAGATTCTTCTTAAGGCGAATCAAACATGAGAGAATCTACCCTGATGACTGGCTCATGATAGGCGCTTTCCTCCTTATGGGAGGTTTTGCTTCTACGTTCCCCGTTCTTGTATGTTGCTTCTTGTTTGTTCCAAAATTTCCCACATTGCTGACTTACCATCACAGCTCCAAACCGGATTAGGAAACCATGCCCACTCAGCCGCTGAAACTGTCGAAGAAAGTAAATAGCAATCATCCTTCATAATTGATAACATCATCTAACATCGAAACAGCGGAGTTTGACTCCAAGTACATCATGTTCGGACGTATCGCCTACATATCTTACATTTGGTCTCTGAAAGCTTGTATTGTACGCTGTCTACCCACGCACTTGTTCGAAATGTATTTTCTGACAAGCTTGGCAGTTACTTTACTATTATCGTTTGACAACTCGACAGCCCGAACAAAGATATGTGATCTTCACTTTCTGGTTGATTGCTGCGACCTGGACAACTACCTTCTTACTATGGATGCTTCAATGCCGTCCATTTAATCTGAATTGGAAGCTTACAAATCCTCCTCAAAAATGTGCAGTGAGTTCCCCGAATTGCTATTGAGGATTTTGCTGACAGTTTTCCTTAGGAGGGAGTAAGTACTTAATACGACGAGATCCCAAAAAGACACTGTACTAATGTTGACTAGAGAGTTGGACTGCTGTTCATGGCAATTGTGAGTAGATCCTCTTTCTGTACCTCGTCTTAAGCTAACAGCTGTCAAGTCGATCATTGTAACTAATGTCATTTTGATTGCCATCCCTTTACCAATGATTTGGCGAACACAGATGGTGACAGCGTATGTGCTATTTACATAAGATTTATATCATCTATTCTCTCGTCATATTAACCTTTTCTATAGTACAAAGCTTAAAGTATCAGCCGTGTTCCTCGTTGGTATATTTGTAAGTAGCCGTTTGATTGCCATCGATATAATTCTAAGAGATCTCTAGCTTGTTGTCATATCTATCATACGAACAATCTTGCAGGAAAGCAAAATCCAAAAAACTGACGATAGGTTCTTTTGGGGAAACATGGAGTGCCTTCTGATGGTAAACCTTTTATCCATACGATCACTTGAACAGACGTTCTAACACATTAATTGCAGGCGTTCTTTGCCAATGCTCCTATACTCAACGCCCTTTATCGACGCATCAAAGCTGGTGCTGGATCCCGCCACCTCGTATCTAGATCCGATATGAGATCTGCCAGAAATACAGATGGTATTGAGCTTTGCTCTGCTGAAGACTCGAGAGAGATCGATTTCATGGAAGCGATTCGAGGAGGACCTGAATCTGAGCCTGATAAACACTCCACCCACACCTACGTTGTATGTATATGATTTTCAGTATAATCATGATCAAATTCCGCGAAATATGAACAAAACTAATGCTAGGCACTCTAAATAGTTACCAGCCTCACCAGCACCGGCTAGAACCACATCCAGGTCTCCAAACCATTCTAGACGCAAGGAAGTTCCCCATACCAACGTACTCCTCTCGGTTTCAAGATCCAAAGGAACAAACCACGACTCGCTTGGACGCGCCGTTCAAACCATTGAGATTTTCCAAATATCTGAGCTTGCAGATGCTGAAAATCCAATGACGATAAATCCACTGGGGGGCGTTGGACGAGTCGAAACAAAGATTTCTCATCATGATACCTCGCCGTTACCAAGCAATCCGGATATTTACGATGAACTGTATTCTTCTGCCCATAGATCGATGACTTTGGAAGATATGTTAACGGAGCCTAATTCTCCTGGTCGGAAACAAAGATGATGGATAGGGCCTGTGTATAATATGAAGAGAGCTCTCGATGTAGGAGGATTCAGAATATTCTCGACACAGTTGGCATGAATATAGCCAAGACTTCGTTATTGGGACAAGGAAAACATGCCTCTGATTTAAGATCAACACAACATCGTGATCTATAGCATTTTCAGACCCAAATAAATATGCAGAGAATGTAACACGCATTTACGTTTACTTCAAAGGGATTTTAGGGTATACCATGGAGTCTGGCGTTTTGAGCTCACTGCTACTTTTTGTATTTGGGGGTGGGTTGTGTGCTCTTAAATACCTCTTTGGTCTTTTAAAAACTTATGATCAATACATCAAAAAACGCTTCATCAGCAGAGAATCTCCATTTTCGAAGAAGCAGCTTTGGAATTTCTCGCCAAATTCTCTTCTCTTTTCATTTACATTGTTCTTTCATAATTGATACCCTCGAGTTCCTCTCTCTTTCTTCTCTCTATCAATACAGAAATATCAACACTCATTTCTCGAAAATTTCAAACAACCAAGCTCCTTTCTTTTGTTTTCGCCCCTCGGTCACTCATTTTCTACAGTTCGAACACAGCATACCGTAGCATAGCACTGCATAGCGAAGGAGTATCTGGACTTTTTGATTTGATACCGTGAAATACGTTGGCATTGGCATTTGAATGGCGCAGAGAGGCTTTAATTTAGATATGATATTATCTTGCTTGAAATTCATAAATTCATGCATTTTTCTATTGTTATGGGGATTTATATTTCATGGCATGTGTAATCTTAATATGAGTATTGCGGTGAAGGGAATGTTTGTATTTGTATGTATGTGTGCATACAGCAAGACTGGGAGCTGGTGAGGTTGGGGGTTTATGATGCTTATGTGATGGTAGAAAACAATAGGGGCGAGGCTTTCCATTGACAGTATAATACACACATGCCATCAGAAATTGATATAATCTCTCGACATCCATATCTATGGCAGTCTTCCAAGACCCTACTGTTTCCAACTTGCAAGCTAGATATTCCAAACTCCGTCCCCTAATACAAATTCTCACCCTCCCAAATTATGACTTGACATTCGAACTCGTGTGGAAATAAGATAGTGCTCCTTTTTCTCACAAACTCTTTAAATAATATCCAGCTCGAAGTACCTCGATCTCAGCGATATGAAAACAGGATAATTCCTGAAAGTCTTCCACCATAAAAGTTATGGCTGAAGTCAATATCAACAGATAAATATGTGAAATGAGATTGTGTAAATGGACAGCAGGGGTTTACATAGCGTGAGCTGGACTCTCTATCCAACGCGAGATCTCAGGCTAATGTAAGTAAGGTGCGAGAAGGAAGGGAATAATGCTGGTATAGCGCTTCCAGTAGTTTGATGATCCTTCTGTTAAATATCGTAAAATGGCAGAATTTGAAAGCTCTAATGAAGTAGCCAAAATTAAGCCTTCCCAAAAGAGTGCTTGCATATATTTAGGCATCAAAGCATGTTGCAGAGACAAACTAGTCTTTCCAGCATCAGGATAAAGCCATAGTCCAACAACACGGCTCTCTATCAAACAGATTCACGCCACTGCACCTGTCCACCCAATGGACCAGCCTTCGACGCCATCTCTTCAGGATTAAGGAGTCTCGGCTCATGCGTCATTTTCAAAGTCGTGACTCCGCTCGCAAAGACGAAAGTGAAAATAAAAGCAGTCCACTGCAGAAATTGCACTGCCACGCCAACCTTAACAGTGATATTGTTACTCCCATCCAAAGTCAACAGTTCTTGCTGTGATCTTACAACTTCCACAATCGACAATGCACCTGCGAATGACCATGCTGCAGTGAACCAAAAAAGCATTATGATAGCATGATTAAGGAAGAGAACGGCTTTAGGCGTGAGTCTTGCAGGTGGTCGAGTGGTTATCTCGAGGGGTATGAGAAGCAAAACACTAATTAGGAATAGGAGCCCAGCTCCAGGGAAAAAGGAGGGAGATCCAACAAAGACATCACGTTGCATCCCTGATGCAAAAACGAGGAGTTTCTCAGTGGCATTTGATGTGCTATTGGAACTTTCGATAAGCATATCACTAAACCCCTTTTGGGTAGTGGTGCATTGTAATTCTATGTCAGCGTCGGAGCCAGTCCGTCGAAGGCATGTACCTTTTCTTATGGTCAGTTCTACTTTCTCTTATAGAAAGCCGAGAAATGACATACCAAAGTATCCAACTCTGACTTCAAGACTGCCGGTCCCTAGATCCGTTTGGATATTCTCTATAAATATTCCCGGTACTCCTGGAAGGGCTGCAATCGCGGCAAGCACTAGAGATCTTATGTGAGGATAGATCACGACGTTGTTGAGATTTAAGCCACTTACTATAAAACAACAGAGCAGGAAGTGCCAGAAACCCTACTGCCCGTCTGTATTGCGGTAAACCCCCTATTTAAATTCAGTAAGTAAAACTTGAAATCTATAGGAGGTACTTACGAATGAGAGACATCTCGCTCTCCTAGACTACTGGAACAAACAATCGTCAAAATTCAGTTCATTAAGTTAGTTCACAGATCCAGCTGACTGAAGAACATTCGTGATGGAGTTGCAAAAAATGAAGGCTGCGAACAGACAATTCAAAGATGAAACGGCGATAGAGGCTCTATATGTAGTGCGTGAATAACATGCATGATCCCTCAGCACTGTATTTGTAACGTTTCGCGAGGGGTCAATATCTTGAATAAGAAGGAGAAACAGAAGGGCATGGCCGAGTATGACAACCGCAGACATCAAACTATTCACTTCATGATTGAGATTAATTAAATATCTTCCAGCTTGGGGTGTCAAAGGATCTCTCGAACCGACTTCTGCTCATTTTGGGATTAAAAAAACATCAATTCGAGTAGCAATAAGCTGAAACTCGAGGCACAGACTCCACTTGGTCTCATCTCATAAGGCTGGGTATGACAATCTCACCACTATCTTTAGCAACCGAAGCCTCGCAAGTTCATGAAATGAGGTCTAGAATCCGATTTGCGGAAAGTTACTCTCGAAGCATTTTGAAAGATCCAATTTTCGTTTGTTTCCCATTCATTGTTTCTATTCAAGAGAAACGGTATGTATTCAATCCGAAACGTGTATCTCTTGTACCCGATAAGAACAGCACTATCATGATAATCACTTGAACTTTACTTGGTAGAGTTCTGTGTTATGTGGGCTTACGGATGTTGTTTTCAATAAATGGAGATGGTGAGGGGAAAATAGATGCGAAAGTTCTCCGAAAAGCGAATAGATATTTGTATTGTATAAGCGACCCGCGCTTCTTCTACAGAACACAATCAAAGCCACAGCCATAGACAGATTCAGGTGCATACTTGTAGATTAAGGAGACGAGAGCTATAACGCATTTTTGCTCCGTCAATTTGTGTTCCTCGTCATAAAAAGATTCCGATCTGTTCAGCTGAACATAAAGTGAGTAAGATTGGAAGCCAGCCTTGGTCTACCTAGGTCGCCTCAATATTAAGCTTCAGCCCAGATATTGATGGAGCACTCGTGATTTGAAAAGAATGAAAAAACAAGAATTCGCTCAAAAATCAAGAGGGAACATTCGACGCAACCAAAGCGAAATAACCGGAACGATGCCCATTTCACATGTCCAGATGACCAACCCATCGGGGCAATATATTTTCTTATATTTACATCTTCTCCCCCTGGATCGTAGCAACCACCTTCCTAGTATGTTTGCTAGATCTGAACTCCAGATACCATATTCCTTGCCAGGTACCCGTATTCAACTTTCCATTCGTGATAGGAATTGTAACACTTGCTCCAACCAACGCTGATTTGATATGTGCCTACAATAATTAGCCCCTTTCTTATACAACTTCCCAAGCACTCCTCCATTTCTCCATCGAAGAACAAAGTAACAAACAAAAAGAGTACAAACCGGCATGTCGTCCAATCCTTCCGCACTATGTCTATACAACTCTCCCTTCCTATCTTCTGGCGCAATCCTATCCAACGCATCACTCATATCAGCCCTAACATCTTCGTCCCAATTCTCATTCAGACTGATTGCGCAACTTGTGTGTTGAATGAACAAATTCAGAAGCCCAACTTTATAGTTCTTGATTTCGGGAATTGAGGAGACGATGTGGTCGGTGACGAGATATGAGCCGCGAGATTTGGAGGGGAGAGATATGGTCTTCTGTGTCCAAGACATGATGGCTGGCTTGGTATAGCGAGCGGGTGAGAGAGCAGAACTGTATGTGCTTGGGAGGAGTAGTTTAAGAGGGAGTGTCCAGAGAGCGTGGAAGAGGGGCGGGAAGAGGGCGATGAGGAAGATTAGTACGAAGAGGATATAAAGAAATGGGAAGGATGACGTTGATTGTGTGTTTAGACGTGGGGTTTCGTCTTTGTCGGATTGCGCAGATGAAGAGGAATTTGATGATGGCATTCCAGAGATTTTGGATGTAATTGAGTTGCTTAGAATTCTGGTGGGGTTTATGGACGTCATGGTTTGGAAGATTCCCGAGTGTGTTGACAGGGATCAGATATATGTATTTGACATGTACGAGTACCTACCTAGTAGATAGATAGCACTTGTGCGTAACATCATTCACAGTACGATGCAAGATAGCTACAATGAATAATATGATATGAAGTGACAATCGTGAGAGAATTTTTTGGATATCTTTAACAAATCGAAGTTCTCATGTCTACCTGGTCAATTCATTAGCTATTCCAAGCTATTATATTTTGACCTTTGAACGCCATTGCCGTGCCTTCCATTTCTTTGAAAACACTATCATTATCCTGTAATTATTGAACGCCATTTTCTTCCTTGACATCAGCTTCTCCCATGGTTTCGTCGTCGCCGCCAGCCAAAACGATCGTCTTTGGCACATAACCTTCTTCTGGTCCTCCACCTGGAGTAACAGCTACCACATCACCCTTCTCATCAACAAACTCGAAGTTATATCTGGATAATAGATGTGGAATTGCTGACAGTTGAGGACCGTATCTTGCTGTGTTATCGTAGAGTTCGAAAAGTGGTACTGCGAGGAGTTTCATGTTCTTGGGAACACTTAGTACTTCTGTATACGTATTAGCGATGCCGCATTTTCTAATTTAAGGGTTTATTGAGAAAATAGAAAATACATACTCTGTCTGGGAAGTTGAATATAATATAACTTCTTACACTCCTTGGGTCTTGTAACATGCGCCGGGATAAATGGGTACATGAAGGTTTCGAAATTCGGCCTCCACCACTGCGCCAACGTGTCTCCAATTTCCCACTCCTCATTTACACCCTCTCCACTGAATTGGGTGCCTACAGGTGCCAATCGCTCATTCAATCTCTGTTTGAAACCTTCTACTTCATCGTCTTCGGGCTTTAGATAATCTCCAGGGAGTTTGAAGAAGGCGTTTGCGATTTGAAGCATGAGGATGTGAGGATGATTATGTTCATGACAGACGAGAATTCCTTCGCAGGTACGTCGCATACCGTGTTCGACATAGTGTTCTTCTAAACGTTTGAGACGCGCGAGGACGGAGGGGTCTTCTTCAGGTTGGGTTTCTTTGGTGCCGAAAGTGTAATTTGAAAGGGGGAAAAGACGAATTGTTTTAGGTTGATTGGCATTAAAGGATTTTGGGAGAATAGGAGGATAGGATGTCTGCAAGGCGGGGGTTGTTATGGTAGACATCTTGTAGATACTTCAAACAATAGATGGGAGTTTTATTCAATTCTGGAAGCTCTAGATTGTCGCAAGTAACAGCAGAAGAAGCTCGATCGGTGAGTGCGGCCGCTCTCGTCCAACATTTTCCCGAAGACAAATCCTCGCCTAGCCTAACAATTTGTATAGCATAATGCTAGGTACTTCTTTTATCATTTTGGAAGATGCTACCTAGGTTATTACACTTTTCCCATTCTATCTTCATTTCCATATTCATCTGGTAGAGAGGACATCATGGCTCAAGCAATAGCTCTGTTCTCCTCTTGGAAACAATCCTGCAACCGACATAGATAGTTTGCAGGCAAGTTCTTAATAAACGATATCTCCTATCATTCTTTCAGTTTCACGTGCCTATTGTTATGGTCTTATGGTAACCTCTACTTGGTGCAACGAGTTAGATCTTACTAATTATGCATCATTCTCCACGTTATACTATTTCATGATGTCCTCAAAAATTTGTTTATGGATGCCTTCAAGCATCCAAAGCAGCAAGTGCCAACATGCTACGATCTTCACTATCTGTAAATCAGCGATATAGAATATGAAGCTGCCAGAGATCTTTTGAGGTTGCTATTCTAATAGGAGAACACAATAACACAGACTTGACTTGTAGTGGATCACTGGTATTCTCCAAGAAGATCAATTTGGGTGAAATATCACTGTAGAAGTAGGCAGATAATCTTCCTTAAAATTCTCATTGCGTGGTATTTACACTAATTGTCAACGAAAGACTTCCTCATCTATGAACAGTTTATCGTTGACCAATCTTCCCTCGGTAATACGTTGTGGTTCATAAAAATTTGGTAGGATGGCCTCATGCTTCAAGAGGGTATGCAGTTTCTGGAAGAGATTCGAGGTGTGCTCGGTGATGTTCATTGGCCTGTAAGATAAATGAGCATGAAGCCAAGGAGATGTTATGGTTAACAACGGAGAGAAATCTGGCTTGAGGTCTCAGTCCGGGGTATGACTTACAAACGGCAATCCGCAGTATGTGCAGTTGCAAATTTCGGGCTTATCAGTGTTGATGAAGATTCTTGGGTGACCTAATGCTCCTCCACCTCCATCGCATGCCACAATACGATCGTGCGTCCATCGCACTGGTTGTTGGTGAATCAAGCTAATTGCTGATTGTGGTGCTGGCTGGAGAAAAATTAACATGCCGTACAAATGGGAATTGGGATGATTTCCAAAAACTTAAGCGCAACATGTAAAGCGCGGGGCCTGACATACCTGAGCTTCCATAATGGTCTGCTCAAACCTAGGGCCAGACATTGCCTTCTCCCTAGGATTCTGACTTCGCGACCATTTGCCCTCTCTATTTGGTGCCTGCATAACCCTAAACTTTTCCGCGGTCTCTACGCTCTCCTGCAAGGGCTTATTCTGGACGTGACTTTCTATCGGCAGCTCGTTGGATTTCGAGACATTGGGCACTTTCTTCGGAGAGTTTGGATCATTAATTTCTTGCTGATCATTTGCGGAAAATGCGTAGGTTCGTCTGGCTGAGATCTGAACTCTACGAGAAATTTGCCATACGGCTCTTGATCTGGCGGTGGACAACATTATGCTGGTGTTTCAATCAATTGCTACAGAGGGACCGAAGAAGGACCAAAGGTCGTTGTCGTCCAATTCCAGGCCGCTTACGTAATACCCTCAAAGCACAGAAGCTTAATCTTTAATCGGGGAAAAGTCCGCCTTGCAGCCCCGTAAATACTTTTGCTTTTGACTTTCTTTAATCACCTCCGTGTTACTTATACAGACACTTTATAGATCGTGGCAGGTCTATAGATCTACAACTAACATTCAACAGTATAATTTCATCTCGCCCATCCTTCTACATCATCCTCTCAATTATTATTCTTCTAATTTCTTCCATACTGTGAATGAACAACAACTACATCATGTCGGCAAGTGCAGGGACCCCAACAAGTGCGCCAAAAGCTATGTCTTCCAGGCTTTTGACGATGAAATTCATGCAGCGCGCTGCTGCTTCATCACCTACAAATACTTCTCCTTCTTCAATAGATGAGCCATCACCGAAGCGACAAAAGACAGCACAAAACACTCCTACAAAGTTCAATGTCGACACTTTAGCCGATAATCGCGCGATTCAAGCCGCAATAGTGGAAGAAGAAGCCAAAAAGCAAGCCGCATTGGATCGAGCAGCCGTTGAAGCAGGAGATACACGATGGGTTTTAAGCTTTGAGGGAAGGAAACATCTCAATACTCCAACAAACACATTGCGTGTAGTTCAGACTGGTTTCGCAAATTTAGACCAACCTTCGCCGATAAAAGCAGAACGTGTTGATGATGACGATAACAATTTTGGAGAAGAAAAACCATTCATGGTCGGTCGAAGGAGTTTTGGAAAATTCAATAAAGTTTTGGAGGTATGCCATGCATTTTGATGATCTGCGCTTTATCACATGCTAATGACTGGCAAATAGAAACAGCAAAATCCAGACATAGAATTTACATCATCAGAGGAGGACGAGGAGAGCGAGGAGGAGGAATCTGAAGATGAGGATAGTGAGGATGATCCAACAGGCGCAAAGGAATTGATAAAAGCCTCGAAACAGGAAGCAATAAAACGGCTCAAAGAGGAACGTAAAGCCAAGAAGAAGGCAGAAAAGGCCGACTTGCTGGAGTTATCGAAAAAGAGAAAGAAGAAGCATGTCTCGTTGAATGGTTTGACATCTCTGTCTGGCTCAGGAGGAGGCTCATTTGGCTCAGGAGGTGGAATCAAATCTGATATAAAATGTTATACATGCGGAGGAAATCATATGGCGAGGGATTGTTCGAATTCAAAGAGGAAACACCAAGGAGATGGGGGCCCACCAAGAAAAGCTCAAAGAACAAGATAATGAGGAGCGGTGGCAATGATAACATACGTTAGAAAACGTTGGAGATATTGGAGAGATCACAGTCATGAGCTGGTTTACGCCGATAAGTTTACCCAAAGGGTTGAACAGCCACGACGGTCTGCGATCATAATGTTTTCGGATAAAACTTCCTCGTGAACTTCATCACTCGGGATTATATCAGCTGCAAAGGTCGAAGCTACTTTACCAACATAATCTTGAGAAGCCTTGATTATCATAAGGTACAGATAAATGTCGCACAATAAAGGAAATCAAATCCATAGTACGAGTATAATAAATATGTGCCAAAATCTCGGTGATACTTTTCTTTTCCTGTTTCATTCTATCAATGTTGGCGTTCTTTTTGATAATTTCACTTTGCGGCTCTGGGGTGTTAACATTCCTTAATTGAGGTACCGACGGAGCATGATTCATTCTTGCCTATCTTGGATACTCAGACACATACAGCGGAGTTCTTCATCCCCTCATCCCCTCGCTTTTTCCCAATCGCATCATGTTGAGATTAGCACTAAGAAGGAGCGAAGGAATCGTACCTCCCTCAATCTTCTCGTTCTACCCTCTAGTTGCTGCCATCTCTCCAGTTAAAAGCCCTCTCACTTCAGATTTCCTTCTCTTCATCGTCATCTCATTCCATTCCAAAAGGCGCAGTCAGGAAATTATGTCGAATGATCTCAGTTCCTCCGATCCAGTGTTTGTCTCTTCTAAGCAGTGCTTACGATTGTGATTGCTGATAGCAGACAGAAACCCCCCAACAGTACCTCAACGCTCGGCAGCGATTGTTAATCTAGATGGGCGTTGGGCACTTTATCATGAGACAATATACTCTCCAGATATCCCTGAAACATCATATTATTTGTTAGAACTTGGGACTGGTATAACAACAAAGCTGCCAAAGTCAGCAGAGTCCGCACCTCCAGGCTCAACATTGACGAATTTTATCTGGGCTGACGGAATTACCCTTCTTTGTCAAGCGCAGATGAACCAGAAAACTCATTTTTTCACTCTCAAAGGCCCACATTTTGCGTGGTATGTAGCAAGACTGTGTCCAATACAACACTGATAAAATTAACTCGGCGCAAGGTGGCCAGGGCCAGTCAGTGCAGGCCGTGTTGATACATCGTTGACTATCTTGAAGGCATTATATGCCGTAGAGAGTGACACGAGACGGAAGACTTATGTGGCAATTGCAGTCTCAGGTATTGGTGCTGGAACAACCTCAGCACGCTCGAGTGTTAGTGAATTCGATGTTCCAGAACATTCCTCAAGGCTAGGTGGTCAAGTACTGCGGTTCCTTGTGTTCAGGATTCAAATGGAATCTCCGCACATCAATATTGAGTCCTTTAGTGGTGATATTCTTCAGAAAACTGACCTTAAATATGTTCCCTTTCCAACCCGGGTGTCAATGGGACCAAGAAATTTCGATATATCTAGAGCGGGACTAGCTCTTGTCGCTCAAACCGAAGAACAGTCTCAGGCTCAACATAATGGCATATCTGATGTCTACTTTATTCCTTTTGATCAGTTACCAACACTGAGAAGTTCAAAGGAACTTAATCCTATAAAAATGGAAACTATTGGAATCACTGGTAGCGCCTCTGTACCAGTTCTGAGTCTTGGTGTTCTGTCTTGGCTCGCATTTTTTAAGCGTAATGATAACCCCACAGGAAGGGGCGAAACATTTGTTTTTAAAGTTAATATAACGTGTTTTATCACCGAGTGGATCATATCACCGAATGGATCACTCAATTTACATACAAAATTCGTCTGTGCGTAACCGTGCACTTTCTTTATT
>PQXK01000280.1:0-46744 GCA_004786245.1 Botrytis hyacinthi | reverse complement strand
TATATATATATATCAATTATCAAAATGATCAATATTAAATCATTACATTTTGTATGCAGTCTTAACATGGTTTGTTTATCTGTTGGTATATTCATCAACTACCTAATTGCTAAGTATAATAACAATACACGCTCTTGCCAAACTGCAATTCAATCCAAGTCCATACATCATTGGTATCAAATCATACAATGCATAATAGGTCTTGACCCTATTTGATTTTTACAGAGACGGCCTCGATTCCCCAAGCTTCTTCGAACAGAAGGCTCCAAAATACTCATTCAGCGCGTCCACTGTGGCACTACCTGCTTCCAAAGCCACAACAATTCCTACATATCCATCCGGTCTAACAACAACCACACCTCCTCTTTCTTCATCCAATCCCATTTTGCTATGACTCGAAGCTTTCGCATCGGGTACTATACGATCCCAGATGTCATCTGCATAGACGTGATCGCTATATCTAGCCAAGATGTTCGGAACATCTCGCGCAATTTCAATGTTCTGCCTCTTCTCCGCGAAAATCGTACAGAAGGTGAAGAAATGACTGTGAGGGTTGTGACGTTCGTGATAGGATACCTTATCGACATCTGATCGTAGATATGTGGAAAGGAATGAACCCTTCTTGGTAAGGTTTTGTGCAAAATCATCTAGTGCTTGCTTGGTAGTTGCAGGCTTTCCAGCAAAAACGTATACTCGGAATGAACCATTGACCGGAATCTCTTGCTCGAGATGAACAACGTTGGCATCCGTGACTCGTGTGACATTAGAATTGGTGACAATACGGCCGGTTCGGAGCTTATTGCCCTTTGGATTTATGGCGCTGGATTGTGCTGGATGAGACGATGACCAGTTCAAAGAATTTGGATTATATGCCACTCCATAGCCACTGGTGAATTCACAGGACTCTTTGAATGTTTTGATGAATTCATTTTCCTCTTCCTTGACGTTTGTGTGCTCTACTCCTCGCTGTGTAGCTGCCTCTACATCCTTAGCAGCTGGCGCCTTTTGTGAGAATAGAGCTGCATATTTTGCATCGAAGTCCAAAAGATTTTCAGCAACCTTCTTTCTCTCGGCCTCATATGAATGCAGAATGGATCGATCGGCGAATCCTGATTCGACATGGTGAATTTTCCACGCAAGATTCTGGGCATCCAAGAAGGCTGTATTCATTCCCTGTCCAGCTTTTGGCTGCTTTTTGTTAGCGGATGTTGAGATGGGAGTGCCGGATATGACTTACACTATGTGTATGGCAGGCATCACCGCCCATGAATACTCTATGATCAAGAGTATACTTGTCCGCAATTCCTTGACCAATTGGATACACCGAGTACCATTCCACACGTTCCCATTCAATGTTGTACGGATGTAGTATCTTCTTTGCAGATGCCTGCACTTCTTCTTCCGTCGCGGTTTTTCTGGGATTCCAGTCCTTATCGGTCGAAGATGCAATTTGTATGTAAAGACGAACCATGTTATTCTCTCGAGGAATGACCATGATAGATCCAAAATCTGAGTGAATAGTACATTTCATCTATCAGTTTATCAGTGATTAGTAGCTTAAAATGATGTGCATAGGAAAAGATTGCTTACCTTAATATCAGGAAAGTCCGTTTGAACAACCCCATCCATAACACCCCATACATGTGCGATCGGATCCTTGTGTTTGATACCAATATTCAATTGCTGTCGCACAAATGATCTAGCTCCTTCGCCACCAAATAGATATTTAGCCCTAACTGTCTCCTTCACGCTACCTTCAACTTGAGCTAAATTGACCTCTACTGGATAGTCGGGATCTTCCTTCTCATCTGTCTTGAAGCCTGTTATCGTCCAAGGTCTCTGGATATGAACATTATGCTTCTCTAGGTCTGCAATGAAAACCCTTTCAATCATTCCTTGATGTAACAAGGTTGTGAAAGGGTATCTGGCGTCAATAAAGCTAGGGCAACTCGCCCATGTTCCGGTTCTGTGTATGCCCTTTCCGCCCGAAGTTGGATCCCAGAATGCGACTTCATAGACCTTCGCAGGTTCATATGCCATGATGGCAGGCTTCAAACCCATGTTCCGTAATAGATCCAAGGACCGAGGCTGAATACCATCTGCTCTTCCGGTTTTGGTTGGCTCCGATCTGTTATCGATGTGCTTGATCTTGTAACCCCAACGTGCCAGGCAGGTTGAGAGCAGTAACCCTACCGGCCCAGCACCGACGATTACAATGTCATACTTCTCCACTACCCTTCCAGTATTTCCAATGTTCTCCTGGGGTGCCACACTTTTCTCCATTGTTGTGACTGTATGGCTAAGAGCGAGGAATTCAAAAGACTTGACAGAAGAGAAAGGGAGCTTGATGAAAGCAAGATGACAAGAAAAGTAGATTGGTTATGAGAATGCAACAGAAAAGAGAAGGGCAACCATGAGACTTTAATAAAAAATATTGAATTGCTGTGAACTACATGTTGAGGTCGGAAACCTCCAACGGCATTTCATTCGGGCGCCATTGATCCATCCTAAAGCTCGATTGACTACCTTGATCTAATCCCGAAGAGCATTGAAAGTTAAAAGGAGTGTCAGAAAGGTATGAAATAGTAACGGGAAAGCCCACGGCAAGTTCTACTTGGAAATATTGCGGGGAAGGGTGGTTGAAGGCGGAGAGTGAACCAATCATATCGCTTGTATTGATTGTCAAGAATTGCAACTCGTATCGGCTTCGAAATTCGGTAGCTGCTAGGTTAGTTTTAAGCTTGGTTCAAAGAAGTGGACGACCGGGGCCAAGCTTACTTGATGTGTTTGTTTGCTGGAAAACGGCTGCTCGTGGCATTAAGTAAGCTCGGTGAACTTTCGGTGTATCATGTGACAAACGATAGAACAACCAACTATCAACCACAAGAATCGATCAAAGGTTGATTGGTCTTGATGATTTTCTATCGGTAGGAGGAACATCATACAAGAGCCGTTGCAAGCGACATTCCGGGAATCATCAGGATACACGAAACTTGGGCAATATCCCATTTCGTGGTGGAGATACCCAATGTGTTCAGTACGTCAGGGACACGGAACCATGATCATTGGCAAAGCAAAATGCAAAGCCCATGACGAAACGCTGTTTGCTGCTATATATTTTATGAATTCTCTTGAAGCTGGTCATCTTTATATGAACGGCAACTCTGTACCCGAACCTCACAACACAAAAGAGGTCCAACAGACTCCAGAGGCGCATTGAGA
The DNA here is from genome assembly GCA_004786245.1 of Botrytis hyacinthi. Lineage (NCBI taxonomy): Eukaryota > Fungi > Ascomycota > Leotiomycetes > Helotiales > Sclerotiniaceae > Botrytis > Botrytis hyacinthi. The sequence continues at coordinate 43,522 of PQXK01000280.1, read as the reverse complement.
GAATAGTTCCTCAGCTGAAGGCGACAGTGACAAACTATGTTCACTGAGACGAAATATTGGGCAATAGTGAAAATAAACTCAATATAAACGACTTGATTTTTCACGTGGGTGATATAAGAGTTCCTAGCTGGGGGGCGGCTCTCAGCTCGACTGACTCCCAAGAATCTTAGACATCGGACGCACTCGCGATAGCTGATACAACTCTCATGTTTTACCGGCGGAGCTTAGAATGTGAACTGTGCTCTTATTAACCTCTTACGAAGGGCAAGCATGGCTTTGAAGGGCCCAAGCAAATTATGCAATGGGTATTACTCCGTATCTACCATGCAGAACTTCTTTATAGGGCATTATGGAACCAGAATTGCAACGTAGAAGCATAGTACCATACCATACTTCTGATATGATCTCAAACATATCATTAGGTGCATGCATCAATGCCGTATTAAATTTGGATGTTGATGGCATATTTTTTCTTGGTAGACACACAAGATGAAGTTCTCACACCAACCGTTGCAAATGGGGTAAGATGAGTTCAAGAAGGGTATCTGCAGTAGGTTTTGCTAGTCTGAAGACCAAGTGGCGGAACTTAGAGGATGAATTTATGTTGTAAACCTCTCAAACTCTCAATCAAAAGAACTCATGTTACCCAAATACTCAAGAGAATTGGCTGGCCATGGTGGTTGGTCTCTTATCACCACCAGCACTTACGTTATGGTGGGGATTTATCTCTATCTTCAGACTTCACTTCATGATCATTCTTCAAATAGGATGCATGTTCTCCAATCTTTGCTATTGGTGGCAGTATGTTGAGTTGAAAGATAATCGCACCTTCCTCAATCGTTGCAATTCCTTCACTTGAGAGAGAATATCGTATGATGGAAGAATTTTCACATCGCATCTCTGTCAAAAGATGATGAACAGATGAACATTCTTAAATAAAGGCCTTGAGATGAGATATTGTGCAATATGCACTCTTAGTTGTCTTCAACTTCCTCACTTCACAGTGGCAGCACTAGGAGTTATTTAAGACGATATAAATTATTTCAATAACCGAAGAGATTCACTTTCGACTTTGTCGGACAACAACAAAACAACCAGCCGGCTTCTTACTTACTACCTTCAGTTATTCCTCTTCTTCAAACTATCAAAATATTTACACATTATAAAATTCTTTATTGTTTCTTGAACTATAGTATCATAGATCGACAGATACGATTCCACCATATTTGAGAGGTTCACTTAGGCACTTTCATCGATTTCTTCAACACACTCTCCCTCTTCCTCATTTGTGATGAAATTTGTTTCCTCCTTCCAACCAGTAAAAACAACAGAACGTTACGATTGCTTGGTTCCTTTCTTTCAGCCAGTATAATTCACTGGTCTTGTTCACTAAAAATCATTGTCCTTTTGAAGTTTCGTTTTGGCAGCAATTGTCACTATATTTGTACTGTTCACCTAGTATAATTGCTGGTTTGACGTTGTCATAAACCATCCAGTTGATACTCTATCTGATGTCCATGGAAATGCAATGATGAAGACCAATTCCATCGAAGGGGATAGTCCATCAGGATATGACAGTGGTGACATGATACACCCAATCCTGGGCAACTATCATCTTCCTGTGGAGATAGAAAATTCACGGAAGCAATCAGGAATGCATAACCTCTCTCGAGAAGGTTGGGGTGAAGAGAGTGAGTGGAGTGTCTTCAACCTAATAATTTATAAATCCTAATTGACAATTTCTAGAATGTCGTAACTATTTAATCCGACTTTGTTCAGATGGTAAGCAATGCAATCCGACATCTTACACCTTTGTGGCCGCCCATCCTGAAAGGCTCGGGCTTCAGTCTTCAGGGAAACCCGAGCAGACTTCCCGAGTTGGCAAACAATACTTCATTTTGGTCATCTGACTGTCTTTTGTTCGATCTACCTAGTATACTAATTTTGAAACCATTTAGTGCCTCGAAATTTTCCATATAAGGATGGATTGCGCATATTGCATCCTCGACTCCAAGAGAGATTTGGCGATGAGAATGTTGACTTGGCCCTGGGAGTATTGGAGGAACTGATCGAAATTGAAGAGCCACCGCCATTTCCAGCTTCTGTTTTCCAAAGATGGAAGCACGAACATCTTCGTAGAAAGGCAAGTGCTCAATAAGCCATTAAGTGATCCTCATCTTTCTAACAGGGCTTCAGGAAGACTTCACCAATCCACATGCTCCGCATACTGCAACGATACAAGCACCAGTCGTGCCTACCCAAGCACTCGTTGCATACAGAGAAGAGCAGGCACGAAGGCAATTCGCTCAGCCACAGATAAGTCCTAGCGCCATTCCATACTGCGAATCGTGCAACTCGAATATTGCCCACCAACCTAGCTGGAAGATTGACCATAGCGTATTCGTCTCAGTGGGAGGAAAGCCGGCAACTTTGGCATACTGCCCAACACCCGAAGAGCTTCACAAGGGAATGTGGGATCCTGAATATGGCCGTGCAGGCGTTTGTGTCCGGCCGAATACTGCCCAAACAAGTCCGCCTGGCTCGGCAATGGAACCCATTGGACCAAGTGCAACACCGTCGAAATATTCCACTCCTACTCGATCTTTCATGAATAATGCGAAGAGAGAACTGGGTCACAGGGTGATGAGTGCTCTCTCAGAGACTAGAGAAAGTCTAAGCAACGTCACTTCTGATCGAGTAGAATTGTTAGATATCGAAAGATGCGAGAAGTTTCCCCGCGATAGGGTGTCTACCAGTTCCGAAGCTTCCAGAAAGATTAGTGAACAGTGTGAAGTTCGCAAAGTCTCCAAGATAATGAACGTCAACCTACCACCAGGCCGCGAAATCCCCAATGCAAATTTCGCGAGAAAAAACGAGTTGATATTAAGCGGATCATCATGTCTAGATTATCTTCTCACTTCTCGTCAGCCCACTCTTGATGAGGTTGTCAATAAAATGTTGGATTCGAAGACAAACTGTCCTGGTACAGCCACCTCAAACATCGATATTAATGCTTCTTTGTCCAGTGAAGACGCCAACCCACTCCGTTCTTACTTGAGTACCTACTATAGTCTCCCAGCCAGTCCCAGCGATTTCTTCGATGGCGGGCTTGACTATAAGTGGGACACTCCAGACCCTATCGAGAGCGCGGAAAACGAAGTATCCAATACGTATTCCATTTCAGGAACCGATGAAGCGCTACAGTCAACTCATCTTATATATAGAGATAGCCAAAACATCACAGATGACTCTCAGGTTGAGAATGGATATCATGCGCATACGACTGACTGTGTTGAAAACATCAAGGCAAGCAAATTCTCGATCTTGGACAGCTATGACACGGAACTGCCTGAAACCAAAGAGCAAGAAATGCTGTATCCTACGGTGTATGTCCCTCCTCCAAAGAGCGACATTCTGAACATTAGAGACTCGGCAGTAACCTCAAAGAATGCGGTTCCTAAGGAAAGTATAGCACTAAGCTCTGAGCCTTTTGAAGAAGAGCATGAACATGAAAATCGCAATAGCTACGATGGTACATGTCAGTCCTGGGAATGTCGATACAAACAAGAATGCCGAAAATCTTCCGGAAATCTTGTGAAGTGGAAGGAGCCATCTTCGCAGTATGATGAAGAATCTGAAGAGTCCGAAGAATCTCGGCTATCACCGGACATCTACAGTCCCCCATCGTCTCTTGATCCCCTTAACAAGTATAAAGGCTTTCCACGCAGTACAAAACAACTTTCACGAAAAGCAAGTAACATTTTGTCCAATTTTGAGGTTGATTATTTCGAAAGGTACAACGCTGAAACTGGAACAGCCCAGAACGTGACGTTCCCAGGAATGGAGAACGTCGAAGAATTGAATGTTTCTGAAGCATCGAAGTCGCAACTTTCTACCTCACTAGGAAAAGTAGATATTACACCACCAGGTCGATTATCTGAGCGCTCATATCTTTCGAAAATTCAGGTTCCGATAAGAAGTAAATCTTCTGCCGCTTTTGGTACACAAAAGGCGGGCAGCCCGACAAGCTCGATTCCCATGACAACCGAGTTTCCACTGACTTCACAGTCACAAACGACAACAAATCAAGTGAATCTTGCGAACAAACGCTTGAATAATTCGTATTCCTTGGAATCTTTAGTCGGACCACCTTCATCTGTGATTGCGTTTGAATCAGTTCAAAAGGAGGTCATGAGCTTCGACGGTGCAGCCGATGTTTGTTTACCAAAACAAAACAATAGATCCAAAGTAGCAACTCGCGACAATAAATCCAAGAACGACGATGGCGATTCACTTTACAATGAGAATAATATAAGCGACGCGGCGAAAAGATTCTTGATGGAACTCAATCAAGGACGTCTCCCTACCTTACAATCTCCAGTAATTTGCCCTCCGCAACCTTTGTATATCTGCAAGCAACCGAGTCAAGTTCAACTTAAACAAGCAACAGAACATCAAGATAGCAACTGCAACTACAACCACGAGCAAACCCGCTATCCGTCTAGGTCATCTTCCATTCCAAAACGCGAGTGTCTGGGATCAATTGAGCAGGCCACGCCTTTTCTAGTTGACGAAGAAATTGCAACCCGTGAGCCAAACAATCGCAGCACAAAGGACTCGCAGATGTCAAGAGATCATCTAAGCACACCTGAGACACCTGCGCGCTCAACTGTCTCTGAAATCAAGCAATACTACTTCTCTGACACCTCTGGCACCTCTGGTGGTTTATTCGGTGATTTTATTCCAATCGGAACTCCCGGATCTGTTTATTCTCCTCAACCACAACAGCCATTGCACACGATGCCTGTTCATAGGTAAGCCGAATGATACATCAATATTGATACTTTTCTAACATGGATTAGTTCTTCACACAGTCGCAAGGTTGGAAATTTCAGAAACCCATACACATTTGAGCCAGAGACTCCGCTGGTTATGGATGGGTCGCGCCAGACCACAATGTCCGACTTCATGCATATTGATGAAAATGTCAGGCCTGCCTCGTCACCAAGTCTTGGCCATGTTAAAAACTCACGGTCAGTTGGCCATGCGGCAAATAGCAAAGATCTTTTGATGGCGCCCCAACACTCAAGTCATAGCCATGGCCATAGTCTCCAGCGTAGCGGCACATCACCAAGTATTACGCCGTTGCGATTTGCAGCACGCGAAGAATCTCCTGCTCTTGATCATCGAGCCTACCATGCCGGTGTCGATTCTATCTCGCCAATCCTTCAAAACGCTTCTACGACTCGAAGTCTCCCCAACCGCGGTCGAGCTGCTACTGTTGAAGTGTCTCGAGTTCCTGTCAATAAAGGTACCAGAGACAAATTTCCGCAGCCATCCAGCTCGCCGGTTTATCAAGCTGCACGAAATTATCAACGACCATCGCGTTCCCCAGTTCGTATGCCATCTGGCGAGCATCGCAAGCAATCTTCACGCCCATCTGAAGAAGGCGTACCGGATGGCAGAGGCCGTTCTGCAACATATTCCCCAGCCCGAAAGGAGGTAAGACCAAATGAAAGTAATGAATCTTATTCGAGCACCGCTTCGACTACAATTAATCGTCAGATGACTCGATCCCCCACAAAGAATCTAGTCGATGTAGCTGAAAAGGAAGAGCCTGATTTTCATGACCAGGACCTGCTTCCGATTTCTCCAAAGAAGAGGTCGCGTTCGCCAATGAAGAAAATGTTCGGGGAGCATGGCTGGCTTGGCTCATCTCAAAATGAGGTCCGACCAAGTGTTATGTGTTCAAAGTCGACTCAGAAGGTGGATAGACCCAAGAAGCCTGGAATGATGGAAAAGATTAAAAATAAAATTGAGGGCTTTGTAAGTGTATACGATTCTATGTACGATGTTTATTACTGACTTTGAGTAGGCGGAAAAGGCCGACATGAAACTCGACAAGAATAGAATATCAGTTTTGTCTATTTCCATCAACCCGTATGAGCAGGCTAGATATTTAGTTGAACTTGAACTTATGATAGTTCACACAGCCAATACCTTTCTCATGATACAATTCAGCCAGGGCCGCATGTCTATCGATAGCATCAAGAAGACTGTGGACACATGGAAGAACAAGGGACGTCCTGCTGTAGTCGAATTTATGTATGACCAAGGCACCCAGCGGGATCTAGTCACTGCCAATCAGTATAACTTTCGATTTCATGGTAACCGATCAGGTGATGATGTTCGTATCTCATCTATGCTTTACAATTGGAAACAGGTGGCATCTCTCATGTCTATCCGTACCTTCTGTAATGCAGATACTGTTCTCTTGAAGCTGGTGTTCGATGTAGAGCAGATATTAGAGCTCATTGGTGGTTCAGAACAGATTATGTTTCGTCTCCAGCATCTTCGATTGTCAATCAACGAGGCGATTCGCGTTGCCAAGGTTGAGAGGACTACTCCACGAAATGGCCATGAGAAGCAGTGGGAACCACAATTATCATCAAGCATTCCGCACAGTGATCCATATGAAGGTATGAAGCTCGTTCCTGAACATGACGCCAATTAAGATAATTTGATCAATCCGCAAACGCCTGTGTGTTGTATGTATGTATTTTCGCCGTCATTCGACTGATTTATATCGACCTCGAACTCATTCAAATGACCTGTCATCTAGAAGTTAGAAACTCCAGCGCACGAGATTTTCCGTGGGAATTGAGATTCACGATTGTACATGGGTTGATCTGTGCATTGTGGAATAGATAATAAATCTGTTATTTTTGCCGGATTGATTTGATCTTGGTGTTCTCATGTTGGCCTTTTTGTTTTCTTTCATTCTTTGCCATATGGCTGATTTACTTCGGAATCCCAATTCATCTCAATCATCTGGGCGAGGTTTGGACTGCAATCCAATTGTGTTCAGCGTTGCACATTTTGATTACATGTGTGTACCTACGGAGAATGGAGGTGAAGCTACGAGTATGTACAAGGGAGAATGAAGGAACAGCTGGTAAATACCTTAGGAGATAAGAAAGCTTCACAGTTTCAAGCAGTAACTATTTAGAATCAAAAAGTGTAATATGAAAATTGCTTTTGTCCTTTATGTGCATCGTGATTGTGATGCGTACCTGGGTGGTTATGAGTGGTGTGAAGTATATCTCGTCCAGGGTATGAGAGATTGGCCCACCTCTCTGAAAGTGGTAAGGTGTACATGCCTACCAGGTAGGGACAGACCGTCAGTAGGTACTTATTACTGACTGGCAAACGGAAATTACCATCCATCCATCCACCATCCACGGTGATCCACCATCATTCAACCAATTTTTTATTATTAACCTTACGAGGTTTGGAAAATATTACATTGTGAGAAAGACGACTCGCTCGTACCTTGATACCACAATATCACAATTGATGACATGAAGCTATTCACAAATAGATGACAATCCAATTTTGAATACATTTTTTTCTCTAGTAAGGTTCCAAGATTTACTTTTTTCCTTCTATTGTCTTATCAATTAAACTACCAGGTAGCATGTGATGTTCCCCAATCCCAAAGCGCCGCCTGTAACCTAGCAGACGTCATCTCACACAGAAAGTCCGCTGTACTGTACTGTACATGTCTGGATTGCAGTTGCCTCCACGCCCTCCAAAAGAAACACGACTACAGTGAGTACTTGCTTCCTATCTTTTGCTTGCCTGATATTGGCAGCGACATTCTTGGTCGTTCATGGCTTCTTCTTCTCGGGTTTTCTCTTCATATTCTCTTTCATCATCTTCAACATCATCATCATCTCTACTACCATTCGCTATACATTCTTTTCGCTTCAATACAAGTTACACCGCCATAAATATTACTATACTGTCTCTGCTTTTGATTTCTTGACGACGACCACATTCGCAGAGCAGTGACCAGTATCTAATCCTTCTAATCCTATTAATCACCTAATATTACTTTCTTTATAACAGTAAGTTTGCCAGTGCCCTTTCTGTGGGACCGCCTATTGATTCTCAGCAGCACAAGACGATATGTCTCAACCTATTCATACCTTCGGAAAAGGATGTGACCTCGCTCCTCCTGGCAGCAGCTCACAAGCTCGCAAGCCGTGTGATGAGATGCCCCCAATGCGAGCGCAGTTCTTCTATTGTTCTCCTCTTCCCCTTGATGATCCTCTCACTGCTGTACCACCTCCATCGGCCGACTCGAAGAATGTGAGACATCCTCCACGACCATTCCCGAAATGCGATAACAAGGTGCTACTGGAAGCATGGCTGGGAATGGGTTCAAAGCGGGACCGCAAAAATCATAATCGGACATGTAAGCCTAAGTTAGGGATCGAGCCGATAGCAGACAAGATAATCACCAGTGCTATCGGATTCAAACCAATAATCAAACGCGAGGCTAAGGAGTTGAAAGAATCTTTGAAGCCAACTACAAGAAATCCTGAAAGACAAGAGACAAAGACTGGATCGGCAACGCAGCCACAGCAGGCCCATTCCGAACCTTCAAATAGCCATCAAGAACATAAGGTAGGAGCAAAGGAGGGGAAGACTCCACCCTTAACTATTAGTTGCCCTTGCAAGGGGAGTCATCTCTGGTGCAGAAAGAAGGCAGGGAAGTGCAAATGTGTGTCTTGCCCCAAAGCTCCACAAGAAGTGGCTGAAGCCGAAACCCACCCACCCCATGCATCCACTTCTAAGACCAATGACAAGCCACCTGTTCCTCGGCCAGTCAGCAAATGTGAGTCTAAGGAGAATCTTGAAGAAGAGACTACCGATCATAGCAAGCCATCCAAACACCATGGGCACAATTACAAGAGAGAAAGACCCGACAGAGGAGATTCTGAGAAGGACTTCAAACCAGAGGCAGACCCCGAGCCCGAGTGTACGTGCAATCAGTCTTCAAAAGACTCAAATTACACAACCGGAAAATCCAAGGAAACCAAAACAGTTTACAACCGCCCTAAAGAGCCATTCCCAGCCGAATCACTCAAACATGGTCAACAAGGAAAAGGAAACCCCGAAGAATGCAAGCTACATAACCATCAGCCTAAGTGTTTGTGTACCAACATCGAATCTCACAAAGATAGCACCGATCAAAAGACGAGATCTAAGCATTGGGAGCACAATTGTAAAAAAGGAAAGGCCGAAAGGGAAAGGTCTGAAAAAGAACTTAACTCGGAAGAAAAGGCCTGTAATGAGGAACCCGAGGAGAAGAAGCCTGTCAAGACGAAGTTGAGTGACAAAGGGAAGGGGAAGGCTGTTGCGCTCAATGACCAAGATAACACGGATCAAGTGGAAAAGACAAAGGCATGGTTTGACGAACAGTCAAAATCTCAGATGGACCCTGACTCAACCTCGTTCCACAGAGATCAGCGTCACCACAGTGAGAGTACTGAAGATACGGAAGACTCCAAAGCACACGAGAGTGAGGAAGACGTTTGCTGCGTTGAGGATAGAAAGTATACTACAGATTCACTGGTCTCAAGAATACCAAGCTGCTGTGATGATAGCAAGGCTGGTGCCAACTCTAAGCGGCAACAATCCGAAGCCGAAACTATATTTTCAGGCCAATGTGAGGAAAGTAAAACTGATGAGGCTTCTGAGCGAAAGGAATCGGACGTTGAGACAGAATTTTCTGGCATCTGTGATGGAGACAAGGCGAGAGATCGTCCAAAGCGGAAAGAATCCGAGGCCGAGACTGCATTCTCAGGCAGCTACGACAAGAGCAAAGACGATAGATCTAAGCAAGATCACCCCGAGTCCGTAACAAGATTTGGAAGTTGCTGTGACGACCTGAAATTCAAAGACAAACATGTTTCTGAGGGGCAAACAACTGGGAAGCAGATTACCGAGAGGCCTACATTGAAAGCATCTTCTAAAAATGTATCGGACGGAAGCAGATTCTTCGGTAGACGCCAGGCAGATGGTACTGGCGACCAAGACGGTGGACTATATGATGACTCCGATGAGGATCCTCCTGTTGATTACATGGCCTCCGATCAAGGAGATGCTGCAAATGACGAATGCATCTGCAAACGTCAATCGCAAGTATCTGAGCATAATGTACTTGCGACCGGAAATGGCAATGTATACTCTCAAAGTCCAAAAACTGCAGGCTCTGGTACAACAGGAAAGCCATTTCTGAAACTGCCTGCTCGTGGTGAAAGCCCTCAGATGCAGAACAACACGGCATATGATGATGAGCCACCCGCTGATTCTCGGATCTCACATGAACGCGACTCCACAGAAGATATGGAGGTTGAAGGATGCAGGGCCTATAAACATAAAGAGCATGCGAAATGCCAAGTTGACATCCCTGTTGGGACATGTAGACTTCATTTGGTCAGCTTATCATCTCTGATTTTGAAGCCGATATACTGGTCACCTCTCAATGATCAGTACCCTTGCATATATGGCACGTGGTTCTATAAAGATAACATGTGTCCTGTAGAGCCCGCTGTCGCAAACCAGCTAGAGAAGGGTTACAGAGAGAACGAGTGTTGGTCTCAGACATGGGAAGATCAACTCAACTCTGCAATAGAAGTTGGCGCAGAAGGCGAAGAGAAAATTGTTCACCGTCTCTGGCCAAAAGAAAATGACGACAAAACTCTAGACTATGATCCTTCCAAACACATTCTCTCCGCAGATCCACATTGCGCCGCACGCTGCTTCCATGGTGAAGCTGCCGCAGAAGGCAAGGTTGAAGAGTCGGATTCAAAGCCAGGTGCAGCTACCTCAATTAGTAAAAAATACCCGAATTCACAAATCATCTATAAGAACTGTGAGGAAGCCTTCATTCTGAAGCCCAGCATATGTCCTTCGGCTTATTACGGACGTAGACCCCTCGCAAAGATTAAAAGTGGACTATGTGTTGGTATACCTGTCGTTCGTGGATTCAATCGTAAGGCTTGGAATAAGCTTTATCTTTCCAAGAAATCAATGACCGCCACGAAAGTACACACCAAAAGTGCGAAGCATAGTAACACTGGCTGTAACATACTGGAAGAGTGCCCGGCCTGTAAGGCACAAGAGGAACCTGAAAAAGTTACTGATTTGTGCCTGGTCATTCATGGTATTGGCCAAAAACTTTCGGAGCGCATGGAGAGCTTCAATTTTACATATGCAGTGAACAGCTTCCGATGTGAGATGAAGCGGGAATTAACAAATGATGATGTGAAGAAGGTGCTCCGAGAAGACTTCTGTGGCCTTACAGTGCTTCCTGTCAACTGGCGTGCCAATCTTTCATTTGAAGATGGTGGACCAAGAAAGCCTGGAGACAAAGAACGCCCAGGCTGCGATTTCTCTCTTGACGACATAACCCAGCCAACAATTCCGAGAGTACGCCAGCTCATCTCGGATGTGATGCTAGATATTCCATACTATATGTCTGGACACAAGCACAAGATGATTGCAGCTTTAATTGCCGAGGCCAACCGGATATATCGTCTTTGGTGTAAGAACAATCCAGGTTTCCACAAGAATGGTCGCGTTCACCTTATTTCACACTCTCTTGGTAGTGTCATGGCGCTCGAGGTGCTAAGTAAACAGCCCACCACCTTACCAGCCGAGCTTTCATGGAGACCCAACACCAAGTATTTTGACTTTCAAACGACAAACTGCTTCCTCGCGGGTAGTCCATGTGCATTCTTCCTCTTACTCGATAGCAAGTCTTTAGTTCCTAGGAAGGGTATCTCTAAGCCTGGCTGCGAATGCGAAAATGGCAGCAGTAAAGACATTTTCGGTGACGCGGGTACATTTGGATGCTTGGCAATAGACAACCTTTACAACATCATGCATTGCAACGATCCTATCGCATATCGCTTGAACGCATGCGTAGACTCACGATATGGGGCAAATCTCAAAGAAGCTGAAGTACCGGACTCTTCTCGCAGTTTCATGACAGCAGTGACCCATGCTATGAAATCTGCTGCTGGCATGTCTCAAGACGAAGCGCTTCACGTTGGAGAAATGCCTAGGCCTACTTTAATCACCAAAATGCCATCTCAAATGGAAATGGAAGTCCATGATTTCACGGCCGAGGAGATGGCCGAGAAAAAATTCTGTCAATTGAACGAAAATGGTCAGGTAGACTGGATTTTGGGAAATCGTCCAGGAATGTTAGCTAACCAGTATATTGATATGTTGTCGGCTCATAGCAGCTATTGGAACAGTAGAGATTTCATCCGCTTCTTGTGTGTGGAAATTGGAAGGAGATCGGGGAAGATGCATACCTTGCCAAACATGAGAGCGAGGAAGAAGAGCCAGAAATAAACGGGATCCATAGGGGGTCACAACAATTGGGGATTTGTGTATTTGCTCTCAGAGGGAAGGGTCACTAGGGAGTACAATATGGTTTCAAGAGGTGTTTATTGAGTAATATTGCTACACAGTCATAGGAAGACAGTCGTGCTTTAGGGCGTTAGAGTGGTATGGTATGGTATGGTATGGTAATGCTTGCTTTGTTTTACGTCCTTATAATAGACCTTTTTGCTGCGATTACCCTAGACTACCTAGTACATTATGATACCCACCTAGAATGAATCATGAAGTATAATTATGAAAATAATGGAAATACATGAATATTGACGACTTGGTGAAATACTGGACTGTGAATTTGTGTTAGATGAAATAATGATAATTATCTAGTGAGGGATCAGCTACGTGATGAGCCGTGAGATTTCCCCACATTCCCGAGAACCGAGGTACTGGGATTTTGATGTGCGAAGTGATTCGATAGGGTGGATATATCCCGCCAAGCTGGCTGTTCATGATCGCATGGGAGAAATAGGTTTGCTTCAATCGAGAATATAGTTTTGAAGGATTGAAGTAAGCTGCATTGAAGGACTGTAAATTTTATCGTGAGAGGGTCACAGGAGGCTTACCAGGAAGATTGAACATATGGAAGACATGGCAGCAAGACCAAAAATCACGTTATACGTTGATACAGTCAGCCCTTTTGCTTATGAAGCTTATTGGATTTTCAGGGTAAGTGGATTTCACAATGAATAGAATTGAACGAGGGCATAGGGGTGGAACGGGGAGCCAAAGTTGATGAACCTGATAAACAATAGAAAAGTTTCTGTCTTCACAATCTGGTCAAGTGAGAACTGGGTATTGGTATTGGTTTAGGGAACATGAAAAACGTCTTGCCTCACCATCTCTCCTGGAGTCTCTCGCTGGATATAAAGACTTGTTTCTTAACTTGATTACGATGGGACGTACTAATTCATTTTTTTCTAGCATGATCCTACATTCTCGAAATGCAACGTCGAATACATACCCGTATTCCTGGGTGGCATTATGAAAGATGTTGGGAACAATCCACCTATTAATATCAAAAGTTTGTCCCATTGCTTGCTTTCTGCTCAGTCTCTTTCTTTCTTCACGCTGGAGTTCTCCATTCTCTACGATAATAACACTTCCCCTCAGATAAAGATAAATGGATCGACCGCGATCGTGTCCATTGGGCATCGGTCTTCAATATCCCCATGTCCTCTAAAACACCAGTCGGCTTTCCTCACATGACGCTTAGGATTCAACGCGCGTTGGGTGTGTTGCCATTCTTGTTTCCGGAGGGAAATGAAGCGCAGGATATTTTGTGTCAGTGTCTAGATCGTTTGTATCAAATGTATTGGGTGGAGGGGAAGAATATCACGGCTCCTGGTGTCTTCGAAGAGGTACTTGAAAACTTGATCGGAGAGTAAAAGAAGGAGTTGGTATTGAAAGAAATTGCGGGGAAGGGCAAAGAGGCGGTGCTGAAAAATAACGAGAGAGCGATACGGGAAGGGGCTTTCGGGTTACCTGTGAGTTTGTTTCTTCTTCTGGGCTTTTGATAGTGGAAATTTGTGATGGTGAGGAAGCTGGAGAAATGAATACTTGCTGATAGGAATGAAAATAGTGGATGGTATGTACAAATTCCGCAGGTGAAACGCAGGGATTCTGGGGTGTGGATCACTTAGCACAAGTGGTGGATTTCTTAGGGTTGGAGAGAACAAAGAGTAGAGCTTGGAAAGCTTATCTTTGAATTAATTCATTGCTTGTCTTTATTATGCTAAGTCCAGAATTCTGTACTCAAATACGTCGACGGGCCGTATTTTTTACTCCTTTGATGTCGTGGTCGTCATTACTTCTTATGAAATTAGATAACTAAAAGTCCAGCAATAGCAAAAGCACCTAGGAATACAACAACAGCACTTAAAGAACCACCGGCACTTTTCGATCCGATTGAAGTACCAGTGGCAGAAGTACTAGATGTGGTGTTTGCGGAGTTAGAGTCGGGTGTGGTCTTTGAAGCATCGGTAAGTGTTGTGACTGTGATGCCAGGGGTGGTAGGACATTGGGTTGAGTTATCTGAGGCCTTGATTGCAGTGACGTTACTGGAGAAGGTGATATCTGCACACTATTTGTTTGTCAGCTCTGGAGTTCGTTGCCCTCCTGAGTCGTTACTCTTCCTATTGGAAAGATATAAATGGTATGCAGAAGAGGTTTGTTAATCAGGTGATTAGAAATAAGAAAGAACTTACGTTGTAGAGTGCACTTCCGCTTTCGCCAACGGTGACGACTTGGATTGTGGCGTTCATACCATCTTCGAGGGTGACGCCGGAGGGCAAATCGAAGTCGGAGAGACAGAGATAGCCGGATCCAGTGGTGTTTAAGGGGGAGGGTGTGAGGGATATATTTAGGTTAGAGGAACCATTGATGCCGAGGCCTGGGGAGGTTTTAGATTGAATTTGGAAGTTTGGAGGGTATGGCGAGGAGAGTAGGATAGGTGTAAGAAGAATGGAGTGGAGAGATACCAAGGGAAAAGACGTACCAAGATTGATGAACACATATGTCCATGGATGATGCAAGTCAAGATTGATGGGGAAGGAAGTAGTTGGGTAGAGAGTACGGTTCTCAGTGGTATTAATGTTTGCGCCTAAGAGAGAAGGTTAGAGATCGTTCGAAGAACAAAAGGAGACGTTTGAAGTTGGATAGGGATGAGATGAAGAGGATAAACCCTAGTAAGAATAGATGTACATACATGGATATTCCCACTGAGAAGCGGGCGGAAGGAAGGAATCACCCCGCGGTGGTGGGTACTCAATAGAGAAATGGGCGGAGACGATGGAGGAGAGGAATGAGAGAAGAACGATGATACTGAAAGTCGCCATGATGATTTGACTTTGTATGATGATCTAGAGTACAGATTCCTTGAAGATTGGAAAAGCTTCTTATTAGAATGAAAATCCAAGACACAGATCAAGAGCCAAATACGAAAATCAAGAAAGATCGACGTTGCTTAAGAAGATATTCGACGAGACTATTTTCAACTGTCTAGCCCACCCATGCAGGAACACATACATATAGATATGCATGAACAACAAGGTACCCAAACTAATTCCCTCATAACCTGCTCAAATATTCAATACCCAATATCACGTCCATTCGCACCGAACCATCCCATCCCATTCACTCCCCCAGGAAAACATCCCCACTCCACACCCTCCCACCCATCAGATGAAAAATTTCCCCAGAATACATGACCAAAAAAACAGACCATGTATATAAAATGTGCTCAACCGCAGCGTCTTACAGTTCTTGGCGACGTAGGATTTCCGGCTCCATTGACCCAATCGAGAAATTGTGGCTGGAGCTTTGGCTTGGCGTGAGGGATTGGGCCAATTGGGGAGGATGGATGTTTTCTTTGTTTGCCATGGCGGGAGGAAAGCGAAGGGGCGTGGAATCGTGCTCATATTTGCGCAGTCTGGATTTGGGGAGGGTTGAGGAGATAAAGGCGTGAATGAGGTGAGAGGAGGATTTTTTGGTCGTGAGTGTGGGTGTGGAGGTTTGAGGCGGGGCTATAGGATTTGGAAATAGATTAAAATGAACATTTCTGTTGGAGTGGTGGATTGATTTTTATTGTTATCGCATTGTACTTTTGATATTCACGATGGAGATTGACGGGAAATTACACGAATATACGACTTCGTATTTTGACCTTGACTGGAGTTAGAGCCTTCCTGCACTGAACTTGCGATTACTTGTCCCACATCGAATTGCTAAAAAAGAATCGGAAAATGTGTATGCATAGGATTCTCGGCGAGGGGCAGGTGCAATATGCAGTAGCAGTGCGGGTTTTTGGAAAGGGGGGGAACTATATTCCCTTTGTGCAACAACCTTTCTTTTCCTCTTGAGGCTCGAGGGATCATGCGAGGTTGATGTTATGTACCCTAGAGTAAGAAGCCCATAGTAGATATGGGCCGATAGAACTGAGTCCAAAGAGTTTAAAAGACCTCCTCTATTGAAAAAGATATCAGGAATATACCCAGCATGGAAATAGGCATGGAATTGGTATTTGGTAATGAAAACCATACCTTAAGAAAGGTTGTGGTCCTGCTTGACCAAAGTTATTAGATATGGGGGACTTTCAGATCCGCTTCCTTCTTGAGAGGTAAAGCTCGTTCATTCTCTTTCAAGTCAGAAGAGCGATGGGATTTGCTCTAGACGGCGTTGTGTTAACGATCTTTTCTGCTTGCGCTATCAAGCTTGCCCTATAGCCTCGGAAAGATATTAAGTGTACCATATTTGAGAACTCGACTTCTCGTATCTAATGTGTTCTCTTTCCGTCTCGCAATTTGATGGCGAGAGATGAATTGGCTCACGAACCGTCATAAAAATAGCACAGTCCTCTCGCCCAGCGCAACGAGGTGCGCTTTCAATTATTTCAAAAGTGCACTGGGCAACGGATTAATATTGGTATAGCTAACGAATTGAATTTTATTGGAGCAGTCTACAAAAGATATCTGACTAGCCAAGCAAACTATTGAAGGGACACCAACAGTAGACAAACTCCCTAGCTCGACAAAGTCATCAAATCGGCAACTACGAACTGAGAGCCTGAAAAAAGGTCAAGACCTCTGGACCATAGGCTCAATCATTTTTCGGTCTCGATGGCGAATAGTGAATACAGTCTCCCTCACCAGACTGTCCATTGAATTTTAGGCGCTATCGATCAGTCGAGAGGACTTCTGCGTAAATTTTCCCAGAGCGCGGCTCCTGTATAGGGTTGTGTCGGCTCCGCGGGACTGTAGTTGGCTTTAAAATGCGTACTTGTGAGAAAATCACTGTTATGATTGCTAAATATGTTAGCATCATTCATTGGCTATGGATACTAATTTCAGTTTTCTTTCGATGAGACATACTGAACAAAGAACATCCACTGCGGACATGTTTCTTTAGCCATAGAGGCTGAGAAATCTGAACATCTTAAGCATGAGCGACCGGGTGACTGGAACGCTGATGTTGAAAGGGCCTGGCTTATCGTTTGTGTTTTCATCGCAATTATCACCTCAACACAAAATTGCCGTCAGCGGAATTTTGAATCCAACTGTAACCCAGCAGCTGGCTGTGGGATGTTTGAAGACGAAATTAACAATCCGTATATTGTTGGCAGACGTGCTAATCGATCGTCAAATTTGCGTATAGGAGCGAAAGACCAATCGAACCATTAAGGAATAGACCAGGATCTAGGTGATTGAGAATAAACGATGCGGCAGGCAGTTACGCAGGTTGAAAAGCAGATGGGGTGCTCGTAGTGGTATTTGGCAGAAGCTGATGTTTCGAAATTCGCGACAGAACCTGGAGATCAGTTGTCGTTAGCAAGTTCTATGGTGGGTGATAGTTTTAGATATTTCTACCTGCTAAGTTTTTGAATCGTTGAGGTGAATAGGGTGAATAGCAGTGGTCAAAATGGGTAAGCCGTAATGATTCCTCCATTTATCTTTTGCAATGCTTGTGATGAAAGTATCGACAAAGAACAGCCCTAAAAGAATCACTCTAATAATTCTGTTAGTAAAGCCGTTCAATGAAGCATAAAGAGGCGAATTGGAAGTGCAAGGACAACAAACACAATACAATTCAGGGCTCCTTTCTGACATTGTCTATCGTGTCTGTTCTGCTGACACAAAAGGTGAAACTTGTGGTGATATCTGATACCATGTTTAGTGTACAATATATAAAGGCAGAAGGAGGACAGATTAAACGTGTTTAAATATAGAGGTGAACAGTCTATGGTAAGTAATTAGCAGAATGTCAATAAAAAAATGTTCGATTGGAAAACAAAAATATAGATGTTGGTCAAAAAACAAGGTGGACATTTGAAGCTTTCGACTCGGCTAAATAGGAGGCATTCCTAAAAGATCATGGTCAAGTCAAAGATTGGAAAATATGGTGTATTATTCATGAACTTAAGAAACGTCTCAGCTTTTTTTAATGAAAGAATTCTGAAGGAAGCTAAGTGTACAAGAGTCTCAAAGCAGCATGGAATCGAATCGAATATTAAGGATCCTAGCTCCAAATACAATTTTCAAACGCTTGGCCTCTTTCCAACTGTACTACAATTCAGGAATTTCTATAAACTGAGTGTTATCATCACTATCCAACTTTTCCGTCATTCTATCATGGAATTTATATACCAACGAATGCTGAGCTTGTCTCTTTCGATAAAAAAATCTACTCTTCGACCAAACCCATTTCTTTGATTACATTTCTTCGAAATCGATCTGTGAGTTAGATCCATCTTGCTCCAACATCATTGCGCTGAGAGATAATAATGCTGATAATGTTCGTAGCAGCGTAGTTGAAGAGCCCAAGATCTTCCGACGGACTTTGTCATCCACTGCATATTTCGAAGAGTCAGAGCCCAGACCGAAGACTTTCACTCACTTTGAAATATTGACAGCACAGCATCAACTGCCAGTGCATCCTTTCGTACACGAAAGAAATCTGCTAGATTTGAAGACTGGCTCTTCAATATTGAAGTACGTACATTTTTAATTGTATTCTCCCAAGCTTAATTGCGATTACTTCCCAGACTCGGGTTCAACTTTTAAAGACTGGCAGCTAAGATCTTTCTTTCAACTAGGTCATAAGCCAAGAATTTATCAGCCGAAACAAGCAGTTCAAACAATAATTCCGAAAAGAACACCTGAAAATATTTAAGTTGTTACTTTCTATCCTTACACCCCGCGCTAGAAACAACATGGAGTTGATCTGGTACTCCTGACCAGCTCAACTCGAGTTTTCTGCTGGCGCTCGAAGTCGTACATTGTTTGAGTTGTTCTTCGTTCGTTTGAAAAGTCATCCAGCTTCTAGTAAATTGTGTTTTAATACATCTACATCAACTTCCGATCATAATAAGCACAACTAAACGATCATAGTCCAGGATCAGTCATGGATCTACAAATAGATTGTTGAAAAAAAAAACTTACAGACGAAGGTACGAGGATGGCACGCGGATATATCGTCTTATTGACTGTAAGTTATTTATATATCGGAGAAACAGCTCGTTACCTGGATGGATGAGCCATTCGTCGGTTCACGATATAGCTGCTTATAATTTTACTTGCATGGCTCAGACTTGCGTTGTACTACGCGCCGGCTTCCACAGTCATGTTGTCGATCAATCTGCTAATACTTGTTTTTCGTAGAGAAGATCGACTACATGCGAACAGTGGACTATCAACAGTCATCAAAAGAACGAGATCGACCCCGAAGGTAACAAGAGAAGGCTCGCTCCCAACAATAAGGACCTAGTACTATTGAGAAGACTTCGAAAGCTCGACAAGAAAGCATATCCAGCAAGAATAAGATTTAAAAAGGAAATGGGGTTAGATCGAAGAAATAACTTCACCACTCAAGTGCCACTCGTCAAATTTCGACGAGGCAGCATTATTCAGGATCGACTGGCAAATCACCTGCGGTTACCCATCGGAAGCTTCTGGAGACTGTTAATCGGAGCCAACCAGTTGCAACACCGAAACTCCGTTATAGAACCGATCGACCCAGTCCAGCACCAGAAAGGTATATTCCACCAATCGTACCGGCAAGGAAGCTGGATGGAAAGATTGGGCTGGACAAGACAAGAGCCAATTTAGATATTATGCATACATGAACAGAAGAGAGATGGTTCGAAGGTTACCTTTTGAAATTATCAAGATTACAATAATATGGGCAGAGTAGCTGCAAGCACTTACAGAACAATATTGACATTTATATAACTAGACTAGTTGGAGGTCCACTCTTTTATTGAAGGACTCTTTTTTTGCGGTAGTTGGCATACGCAGCTTATTCTACTTCCTTATAGATTTGTAAATGGGTTAGCCAGTTGAATAGATCGCGTTTCTTACATTCCGTCAAAACTTAGAATTGTGTTCGCTTTCTAAGATCTACATTGACATACTATTCATAATCCCTGAAGCGCTCTAGGCGTTGGGAGAATGGCATACTGGCGTTGGCCTTCTTCACAATTTTAACAGAAAAAGCTTATCTCCAACATATTTCATAATGTAACTTGTCTTCACGACTTCTATTTTTATGTCCAGAATCGACACTAATTGTATTGGCGAGTCGCATGTAAGTTGAGGCCTTGCTTCTGGTTTTGGGACTTAGTTTTGAGCAATTAGATTATTGCCTATTAACATAGTTGACCATACAACTTTTCCACACCCTATGTTTTCCAATTGAATTCACCAAAAAAATTGAATAGCGAAGTCGTGATTATAGATTCCCAATTTTCTATTTTTACACCCACTCGCCTAATTAGTCCTCTATGTTTTGCAACATCTTGTATTATCAAGCAATACACACAAGCACCCACCTTCAGGATTTTATGCCAAATACCAGATTTCTATCCACAATCCACGAAACAGAACATCTGATTTCCCGCTGCGGACCCCTATCGTTTCTCAATAATCAAGATTATTGCATTTGGTACATGCCATCAGTGAACAGCTTATCAAGTCAAATAATCTAGTAAATCTCGAAGAATAAGGAAACACGAGCAATAAATTCTCGAAATGACTCTACACAGCACGCGGTCTCAGAAAAGCAAGCAAGTTGACACCGGCACACCTAAAACACAGACAGCACAAGGCATCATGAACAACAAGAACAATGCGCGGTCTCGCAAAGGAAAGGAAGTTGATACCAATACAACTCCCTCAGAGCCGGTACAAGATAAAAAGGGTGCCGCTGAAGAGCTTCAAATGCAGGAAGTCTTCGAGAAGATCTACCAGCTAGCATCTGACTTGAAAATTAGCCGACAGGGAGTTGCTAGCCTTCTCGTCAAGGTGTTTGGCGATGTCCGAGTAGAGTCGCATCTCGGCGATTTATCAAAGATCAAAGCTGTTGTTGACGCCAGTGGTACTACATTTCATGCCATCGTCAATCTTATGCAACTAATGATCGATGAATTACAAGATGGCATCGACAAGGCTGAATTTATGATTGTTGGTAACTCATCAAATGATTGCGAGAAAGAGGGAGAAGAGGATTTTGAGGACGATTATATTTCTAACAGTAGCGCTGGGTCTGATATTCCAGCTGTGCCAAAAGGTTTACAGCAGCGTCCGCAAAAGCAAGTCGATCAATCCCAAACTTCTATTGTTGAGCCTTCGGCTATCGCAGATATTGCTTATCCATTACTTCCCCAGAAAGTAGTAAAATTATCAGCCCGAAGAATTGATGTCAGCCGTCGTCCAAGTGTCAGGGTAGCATTGGACAATGCTGCAACATCTTCCAGTGCTGGTTCGTTGAGAAGAAGCAAGAGAATTCGCGACACTACAAGTCAGGAAGGAGAAGACAAACGTCAACGCCGTTTCTAAGAGGTTCAAGGACGAAGGGTCCTTGTGGTGGGGCAGAGTTTCATAAGCAAGTATCAGGAAGGCAGGGTGGCAAGAGCGTATGCATGTAGATATATGATTTTCTTCTCGAACGGCTACTAGCTCCCTTCAGTGTTCCATTACAGAAATTCGCCCTGGCTGGCAGTTTTCTCGCTTTCTACATACCAGATAAGAGAGCCCAACAGCACTTGCCTTTCGTTTGCGCAAGGCATGAAAAATACAGGGGATGAACCGTTGCAGAGAAGAAAAATGGCGGACGACATATGATTCAACGTCCTTGAACAACAAATGGCACAACGACAAACCGACTTTCCGACACACTCGTGCGGTACAACTACACATTATGGGAAGGCTCTTGCTTCCAACTGACGCGCAATTGGAAGAAAGGGAAGCAGGCAATGGAAATATTTGGCAGGGATATGTCCCACATGCACCGATACTTATCATATCGAGACATTTGCTTCTGCTTCAATATCCGTCCCGTTTGGCTCATTGCTTTTCAGATGAGGAAAGAAGTCTCCTTTTCAACACTAGATACCAGACTGATAATATGGACTGCGTTTCCTTTTCTGTCATTTTCTCGAAAGCTTCGAGAACAATTTTTCTGCATGAGTACTAGGGCAGGATCTCTCAATATCAAAAGCTTTGTCATCATCCCCTTTATGAAGTTGACGTCTATGAAAGTGACAAAGTGTGAATCTGACTAACAAAACCACATGCAAGGTTCAAGAGTGAAAGTAATTCAATATGTTTCCATTCTGTTCAACCTCCCCTTTTCTTTGAGATGATCGATGAAGGAAAGAAGCTATCAAAGAGCAAGGTTCTTTGATGTCTTCCTATATGTTTGCCTCAGATAGTTGTTTTATAAATCAAGAGGTTGTTTTTGATCAGTGTGATGTTATTGTGATGGTCCGAGCTCTGGAACAAACTTTATCCTCTCCGAACACATGAATGAATGAACCATGTTATTACAATTTGTTGACCCTTCCAGCAAACCTTCTCTAACACTCAAGCTCTCAAAGAACTTACACTTCAGATGTATTCAATGATTTTCGTTTGATCATATCTAGACGTTTATTTTCACGAATCGCCCCTACATTGTTGATCTAATTATCTACCAAGAAGACCTCGAGTATGAATTGAGCACCCCACCCTCTATCCTTCCTCAATTGCTCTACGCGACATATTCTCTTGGTGCTTTGATTGGGGAATAAGCTTCTAACAGAGTATGGTGAGCTTTCCAAACACTCTCCTAGATATGCAGATCTTTTGATGGACTTTCTGCTTCGAAGTGTTTTGAGGCGTTTCGAATTCGAAGCCAACGCCTTGTTCTATTCCCACTAAATGCAGTCACCAATAGCTTAAGAACGGAGCTCAGATCGAGGATATATCGGCAAACTCAGAAGATCAGACTCACCATGCCGTTGTCTGCTGCCTTCATTGACATCCCCTCAGGAGGCCTTGAGCTTGGAGCTAGATTTATGTTACCTACACCGTGACACTCGTGGCTTCATAAACCCCTCGAACTTTCCAAAGTTCCCCGCTATTCTAAGCCTATTCTCTCTTGATAATGACAGACTCAGTCATTGGAACGATAACTTCAGTCCTGGTTGCCATCGCTCGCTTTACCGATTTTGAGGCTGGTCTCACGTCTCCAATTAGATTTCACGTCTTTGTGACAGCTCAGTATTTGCTTTTGGGGGAGAGAAGCTCTAAGGATCGTTGCATTGCTCGAAGATATGGCTTTTGGATTACTGCAAAGATGTATCACAGGCCATGCTGAAAGACTAAATACCCAGACAAGACAACTTTCCCTCCCTCCCAGCAGCTCATCGTCAACGGCTCAAGCTTCCTTGCTTCTTGGAAGTTTCGGACAAATTAAGTTATCAAAAGCTCTTCAGGATGGCGGAGCAACCATAGGGGAAGAACTCCTTGCCTCAATCTACAGATAATGCAATTGTTCGCCAGCAATGACGGATCCCGATATCATATTATACTTCACTTCAATGTTCGCAAGCACATGTACTGCGATCCTACAGCCGTCACCTATTCTGGGAATCTAAAACTTAAATGGCCTTCAAATAACTTGTCGACTGTTATTCTTGAAGACAGCAACAAATTTCAATGCACGTTTAGTGCCCGTATCCGGCATGGTAGTTGTGTCTCACTATTTCACATGGTGGGATCAAGTTCGATGATTGAAAGCACAAGTACTAGAACAACGGTACGTATAAGCTGATACCTCGAGTATCAAGCGCTTGTGGCGAAGGCAGCTCAGAATTGGGGGTGGGTTCATAGCTTCTGATGATACTCTGGACTTTGGACATGCAATGCCTCTCCACTCTTTTTGAGAGTTCATGATATGTGTAAGTCTCAAGGCTCAAGTATTTTTACACTTCTCATTATGATACTCATGAGAACTATATTTGTGTTTTTAAACTTGGCTATTTAGCTTGGCTCTTATCCCGTATGTGCCTCATAAGGTTGAAAGTGCATTCACAGCGATACCTCCCTCTCCCACACGAATGTATCCGCTTGAAAGTTGTAGCATAACATTCATGAAGTTACCATTCCCAGAGTGCGTGAGTTCTCGCCACCATTTATCTTGAAGCATTGCATCGTCACAACTGAATTCTTGCCAAATGCATTTTGGACCTGCAAACTTTTCAGAATAGATCCCGTGAAAGGCTCTAGCCAAAGATCAACGGAAGCGTCAACATGTCCTTCTCGATTTTCGGACTCATCCCGCACCATGATTTACTTATATTATTCTTCATCTAAGAGCTTAGAGAATGTCGAGCTGAGATGATCCGGTTCATAGATTAGGACTTCTGAGGGAGGTGCTGCAAACGATGGCACACATTAGCATTTTGATGGTATAAAATAGAGCATGAGAATACCTACCTGATTGCTAATTGTTGTAACATGATTGCGAAAAGTTGTACAGTTCATGCGGCTCCTTTTGAGCAAGAGGTCGATTGATACACTTGAGATCTTCCGTCGGGTCTCTCAGATCAGGTCAAAGGCAACTGGATCTCTTGTGCATCTGCGCCGTTCTAGCTGAGCCGCTTCACCTCATGCCCTCAATGAAAGTCATGGTGTTAAAACCGTGATCAACAAGTATCGTAGGCATGGTTAGTTTGACCTACCCAGGTTATTTCATCTCGTTGGCGTTTTTGCAAACAGGAAGACCATTTTTCTGGAGCCTTTCCAGTGATTTTCCTAAGCTCCTCTAACCTCTGAGAGTAGC
This sequence comes from Botrytis hyacinthi, assembly GCA_004786245.1. NCBI lineage: Eukaryota > Fungi > Ascomycota > Leotiomycetes > Helotiales > Sclerotiniaceae > Botrytis > Botrytis hyacinthi. The sequence continues at coordinate 18,664 of PQXK01000280.1, read as the reverse complement.
ATCGGTTCGGCTTGTAATTCTTAGTTCACGTCGACCTCTTATCTCCCATTTCGTGGTTTCTTTGATAGTACCTTTGAAAAGGGCGTTCTTCTTTGGTTTGCGGTAACTTTGTGACATTTTCCATCCTCCACATCACATATAATTATTTTCAAAGGCAGCTCTTATCATATTGATGACTTCAGCATGGCTTATTAGCCTGTGAATCTCGTCGCGGAGTAGAGTGACGTGTGTGGGTCCTTTCCTTTTTTGACGGGAATTCGATATGCGGACCGAGATAGATAATTGCCTTCGTTGGGACATTGATATATTCAATGTAGGTGAGGGCAATACCTGCTTCTTCTTTAATTAGCACTTGATACCATGCATACATATCTATTGATATCATATTAAAAAGGGCCTTGAATTCTCGAAACTCACTGTGATGGATCGTATTTTATTTTTCGAAAGTGTCGGTCAAAAGTCGGTGCAGGAAGGCCGGAGAGGCATTTGAGAGCTGAACCAGCGCATTTTCAGAGGAGAAGACACATGCCAAATTTTCCTGCTCGTTAACTGCCAATTTTTTTTGAAACAGCAGCAGTATATAGATATCTGCGGCGGTCGTTGGAGATTGGGGGGTTGTGGAAAGAGAGATGTTTTGGCGGGGTCAATTTACTCAAATAAACGGATTTATGAATAGCTTCAGTAACATAAATTCGCAAAGTTCTTCGATGCTAGCTCTTTATTTTGATGGATTTCAGTTCTATTATTTCAGATGTGTTTCCAGTCAAGAAGATTAATCGTTTCATTTTTGAGTATTGGTATTGTTCGATTGGGGTTCTCGCTGCAGAATCGCCTACTTCGTAAACTGATCCGAGAGGACAGGAGACTCTAGCAGACTTCCATACTCTCAATGCAAGTCAAAACATCAGTAACTGTTGATCAATGATTGGCATTAATCTATGATACTACGTCGCCTTTCTCGCAGGCGTCTGCGATTACTCTAGATGGCCTCATGCGTCGTTTATATTCGAACTTTCTTCGTAATGGTTCAATGTACTAGTAGATCCTGCGTGCTCCAGACCCAATGACCATCACCTCACTCTAAGTTGCTACTGATTTAAAGGACCAGACTAACCTCAAGCCCAAGAAACTGTGACCCAAGCTGCTAGCACTATACAAGGCTAGAGGCTAGCCTTATCCGCCCTTAGGGCAACGCAATTAGGAGGCCTAAGGACGAGTAGCTTCTAAGCTAGCGTGATTTTTGGTCACTGGCCCCACAATAACGAGATAAACTTCGCGTAGGCTTCCATCCCCAGGTAATTTTGAAGTTAAATTCAGTTTCTCACACCAGAAATTTCTAAACCTTTACAACCTCAAATTCCAACTCGACAACCCCCACCACATCAATCAAACAACTCTCGAAAATGTCGCGCGTCCTTCCAGCCCTTTGCTTGTTGACCCGAAAGATCTTACGAATGGTCGAGAAGATGGTAAGTTTCGTCAAGATCGATCTAACACTCTTGGCTTGAAGAATAACTAACGTTTTCAATTACAGCATGAGCTGCAAGAAAAGATCCTCAACAAGGACGATGTAATCCACCATTGGTGGACAAGAGCACTGTGGGCCGAGCGAAGAGTTGGTGTCTTGACTGCTGAAATGACTGGGAAGGATTTGGAAATCGCTGGGAAGGATGATGAAATCGCTGCACTAAATGCAGAGCTTGCTGCCGTCCGAGTACGTATATATCCTGCTGCGGTCACACTATTCCTATTGATAGATCGTTAAAAAATTCTCTACAGGCTGGTCGACAGGCGAATCTTGGTGGAGGTAGGGGGATTGTGCGCAAGAGAAAAAGAATAATTCGCCGATAGGGAGTTTCTGTGGGTGAGGACTTCGCATTTGGCTCGTTTTGAATCAGTTTTGTTGTGTGGAAAGAGGGTGGTGCCCTAAAGAACCAAATCCTACTATCAATCTTTCCGAATTCAACTATTTTCTGCCTCAATCATACTTTCTCTACATGCTTGTGACTCGTAATGACGTGAATACTTCCCTGACTACTCATTGCTTACTACATCTTCTTACTATCATAGACTACGAACGGTTTTCTTTTCGTTTTTCCGCTCTTAATCGTGAAAATCTGCTTATTACTTTGACGTTTTAACATCGTAAAAGGTTTCTAGGATATTAATACTATAATTAACCTGTAAATATACAGATTTACGCCTCTAATTGAACTCTTTATGGGCTTTAGTATAGTTTTCCAAGCCTATAGATAGTCTCCAGCTGGTTATAGTAGACTGCTTCTATTGTTTTTATCCCCTATTGAGCAGCGAGCTTGAGAATTCGAAGTAAATTTACTACCGTTGAGCTATTCTCTTTACAAACTCAGTATCGCCGGTGAGTATCTCCCGGTTAGCTAGTTCTCTCAATGACGCTAATAACCTGATTCTAGCCCTAGATCTTGTAACTTGTACATTTCGACTATCTGTCGTCTGATTCTTAAAATCTAGTATTTTATTCTAATCAATATTCTAAGATCTCTCGTCTGTTATACTTAAGCATACTATCTTACTTCTTTTGATTATTTTGGTATAATAAATATACTCTAGAAGAAAAACGTCAGACTAAGTACTTGTAGTATATCATCTGAATATAAGCTGATATAGTTAAGTATATAGTTCTATCTAGTAGATGAGAGATCTTATCTCTTATATAAGAGTCTACTATCTTACTTCTCTTTCATTTTCTTATATAATTATTCTACTCTATTAGAGAAACTTGAATTGAGTACTAATAGTATATTATCTAAATATAAGCTAACGTAGTTAAGTAAGTATTTCTATTTAGTAATTAAGATATCTTATCTCTTATACTCGAATCTATTACTTTGATTATTCGAAACATAACTATATAAGATCTGAAATAAAGGAATTATAGTTTTCGTCTATTTATATAAAAGAAGTCTAGTATCTCTCCTTTTTAGAGCTTAGTATTTCTCGTCTAATATACTCAAATCTATAATCTTAGTTCTTTTTTTTATATTTATATAAGTAACTATAACCCTAAGATTAAGTTTAGCTCGATATTTAATAGTTAGTATCTAAATACATGTTCTAGAAGTCTAGCTTTCGAAACATATTAGATAGATCGCTTTTCGAAACTAAGTTGATATGATTTAAAGATAACTATCGTCTACTCGATCTTATTATATAGTTTTCAATGAGTAAATCTATCTAGTGTTTTTAAGAGTTATTTAGTCTAGAGTTCTATATTCTAATAACTTAAGATTACTCATCTTTATTTATATCGTATAAGAATAAAACAAGTATGATTTCTAGATAAATAATCATATATATAATTCATTATTTATTCTGTTTTTGAAATCTTAATATATAATAGATGTAATCGAATGTTATTAGTATAGTAGCTTATTTAAAGCTTTTATTCTTTATAGAATCTTTAATTAGATAAGTAACTCTACGAATCTCTCTAGTAGTTTAATAGTTTAATAGATTATAAGCCCAGCTGTATATCTCTTACGAGATCGGAATAAGAAGAAACTTAATTCTCCTTCGATTACTAAGGCCTAGTAATACGATCATTAATACAATTGCTAAAAGCAGCAATGTAATATCCTTCGATCTATTAACGGTTTGAAAATCTTCAGTCGTACTACATTCGATAATAGACATTTTAAGTATTATAAGACTGATATATAAACTCGATTTGATTACTATAAAGCCTCGTTAAGCTTTAGAATAAAAGTTTTTCAAGATTATAATAGATTGATAGCATTTATAATATACTAGTACAGTACTCAGCTCAGTCGTATTAGACTTCAAGAATAGATATTACGAAGACTACTAATAAGTATAGAGCAAAGATCATTGATAAGTATTCGCATATTTAAAGCTTTTGACAAGCCTATAAGTTCTATACTAGTATAGCGGGAGTTGTTTTCAATACCTCTCCGCTTCGACTACCTTCAAATTCACTCTAATCAGTAATCTCGATTCGATGTATGAGGGAAGGATGTATGGATCAAGGGGTGCGTGAAACAAGCAGTCGGGATAGGGATCATGTCACTGTACTAGAGCTTGCGCTAGTGCCTCGGCATTATAGCATATACTTATCGTAGCTCTAGCTTTTAGAACCTCAAGCAATATTACAAAAGTGTGAACCATAGCACTGTATTGTCTTCACCATCCCCATGGTGATACCAACACAGGGAGTCACAAAACAGATTTATTTGAGGGCATCTAGTTATGAAAGGAAAGCTTTACGCTACTATCTTCCCTTCGAAGGGGTGTTTTAAATGTTGTTAGTATAGTAGTTGACTGAGTACACCAGCTTAGTCAGAGCTCTCCTGTTCCATGAAACCTTCATTTAGGATAACTAATTCGATAAACCTTTCTCGGGTGATTCAATAATTCAATAGATGCTTATACTTGTAACAAGACTATTATTATAGCGTATAAATATGATCATCAAGAAGATGGCTTAGAACGTAGATATCTACGTTATCTTGCACATTCTTGGGACATTGTCACGCTAGCTAATTGACGAGAACTTGAATCTAAAACCGGGGGGGAAAAGATTTACAATTAATGATAGATAAGTTCTTATAACAATTCTTCTCAAACGACTCTAATCAAGAGTGTCTTTGTGTCAACATGAATCTGTTTGTGTAAGAAAAGCATAGCTGACATAGTACCTACGTTGTAGGTCCTGATTGTTACTATCGTATTTTTGTCTAAAGAGCTAGCTACCTACGTACAGGAAGATGCAACTCTCATATTTTGAGGCTATTTCTCGCCTGATATACTATAGTAGCTCAATGACTTGAACTCATTCACCCACGTTCATATAAAATCAGGATCACCTTCATTAGGAAGCAGCGGGATTGAAAACCGAGATCACGTATGGTTAGGCATCAGACAATGGATATTGATATTCAGAGCTTCAGAGCTATCTAAGAATTTGAATGTAAACACAAACTTTCAATGCTTTTGAATCTGTTCAGGAACTAAAATCGAAATCGGAATCGGAATCGGGTCACCCATTCGACGAGTCATGATACATCGAATAATAGTTTACTCTTTACGAAGTATAATTAACTAAAGAAGATTTCCCAAGATCTGACAGAAATTGATCAAAATTAATACCATGTAGAACGAGATATGTAGAATTTCAGATAGTTCGAACTACAGTTCATGCCAAGCCCCTGGTTTTGAGATTCTGATGATTCTATCATCGGTCTCAGAGATTTTATATTTCCAGTCAATTCGACAATGAAAACTATCTCAATATTAGAGATCGTTTTGATAAATAGGAGGAAGTGAATCTTTTCAGGGTTTGATTTTTAGGTTCTAATCTGAACTGTTGAGCACCCTGCGGCGGGAAAATTCCTTTGAGTATAGGAAAGCATTATTCAATCGAATAATTCACACATATACTATTATATTGTAGAACAACTGGTATAATAGTGAATGTTTTTTATGTTGATTCTTATCAAATAAGCTTCTCTTGATACATACTTCAATTAATTTACAAGAAGTTTTATCGAATTGCGCCGGTTCTATGTAACTATCTTTTGTCTCAACGCCCCCAAACCCCCAAGCCCGATCCTTCAAAATCAAGCAAAAAATAACAAAATAGCCATAGTTCTTTACTATTGCGTAACATAATCCTTCCTCCCCGTGATAAGATGCTCCAAATTTAGTCTCGCACTCCAAACGATCATGCTTTTGATTCCATTTTGATTCATATCTTTCGCATCTCCCTTCTCCAAACTGTCTTTGTCCGTCAATCCAGCCGGTTTAAAATGTTGAAATAATTGAGGTTCCACTGAAAAACATTTCATGTCTAAATAACCATCACGACAAAGAGACGCAAGTGCATCGTCGACGGGGAGATTATTACCACCTTTTACCGCAGCCATGAGAATCTTCTGAGCTCCACGATAGGAAATTGCGTATCCCAAGGTACATTTGGGAGCACCAGCTCTATGAACTATACGCGTCTTTTCGGGATAATCTGCGAGGGCTTTAAGATAAGATTGAGAAGATTTAGGAGCAACGCTCTCGTCATTGTCAATTCTGTAGAGCTCATCCTTTTTCCCTTTGTGGAAAACAGAGGGAAGCTCATCACCACAGTGACCTGGCCACAATACATCCCAGTCATCACCGTAGGGGGAATGTTGACGTTGAGAAAGTGGGATGTGTGATAGAGTGCGGATCCCCTTGGCGAATTCGGGGAGTTGGGTTCGGAGCCGGATATCCCAGTCAACGTCGTCATCCATAACCAATGCTGATGCAAGTTTGTTTTCTACGATTCTGTGTAGTAGTAATGAGGATTAGTATCGAATCATTCGTGTGTTCTAGAAGATAAAATGACAGTGTATACACACCTTCGTATCACATTCATGTGACCCCGCCAAGGACCCATCGCCCCTCCATTCAGAAAATGTTCCTAGGTTCAAGCGTCAATCCTCAGTTCTAGTCCCATCGTCCAAATGTGTAGTAAGTATCGGGTGCTGTTGTAGGGTACATGTCACATACCGGCGGCTTGGCCTTATCGACTACTTCATCCCCTTTAATTCCATCGACAAGTTCTACCTCAAATCCCGTCAGAGAGGCAGATAATATCATCGCATCCCGTTTGTCTGAATGTTCTCTCAGCCCTATGACCAAAACTTTCTCAAACTAGTCGATTATTGTGTTAGCAAGCTATTTTCGTCCAATGAAAATTGGAAGAGGATGATACGTACACCAAGAGTCGCATTACTGGCTCGACCTATTTCCGAAATGGTGTCGGCCGGTATAAGCTTCTCATCGGAAGTGGCGGAGATATAGTTACGGCTATCTGAAATTGATTTATCTGAGTAGTCTAACCATGTTGAGGATTTTGATGATTCCTGGCGAGTTTGGAGAGAGATAAGGGTGATGAACACGAGGGCGACAAACACGCCAAGAAGATAAGGGCGGGAGCTTCGGGGGACCATGACTGTTTTACTATTACATACGCCGATATTGATTATGAGGGGTACATAAGATAATGATTATCGAAAGGTCACATTGGAATGGGAGTACATAAAGTTGCAGGAAATAGGGAGGTCGAGGACAGATTGGTCGAACGAAATTGCCCTATTTCGTGATTCAGCAAGAAATTTACTAATCTTCGGGGTATAATCATTGTGGAGCCATCCCTCGAGAGTTAAAATAGAATAAGGATTTTGAAGGAAGCATTAACCTTTTCTGTACTTGGGCGTTTAACGGGGGTAACCCAGACGCTAATCCCACCACACGCCCATCATTTGTTCCACTTGAAACGCAAAGCATGTGAATTGATGAATCAAAGAAGAAAGATGTGATCCGGTAAGCTGGTACCGCATCAGGGGCTGGAAATTGCTATCACATTATCGGCTCGGTTAGCGCTCGCTGTCGAATGTCCCTGTATAAGGTTGCCCAGTATTTCTCTGAGTCAAGGGTTCCAAATCAAGAAGAAAGAAAAAGAATGATTCAGGCATGACGACATGAATATCAATACAATCAATTGTGAGTGATGTTGAAAGGTCTAATGGCATGTTCTGTGAAGCTTCTATATTTATGAGAATTGCTGATTACCAGGAATCTGTCTCCAAAAGGTTTTTAGTGAAAGGAAAAACTCCAGATACTCGACTGTAGATCATCCAGGGTTGAAACAAATCCTACCTCTTGCGTCCGAATCTGGTAGCAAAGATAGTGGAACACAGCAACTACAAGATGGGGTTAATCATGTGACGTGACTTTGCTCAGAGGGGGCCAATTGTATTGTGCTGTGTTTATGGGGTTCGCGCTTCAAACGATCACAACGATTACACCGTCCAAAATTAGCATCCTTACGATGATCTTGGCAGGATCCCGAATACCTTACACTCCAAAGGCCTTCCATGCATGAAATATGGCGTAGAATTTCGTTCTCTTCAATTCTTGCATTCATCGTACAAATACTCTCAAGATAGTATTGCAGTTGATGATACATTGAGAAACGCCCTTCTATCAAAAACATGGCGCAGAGATGGACTTTTGAGACTCCGGTCAACGTCACTGCAACTTCTCTGGTGAACCTTACGTGGGCACCTCACACGTTCAATGTCGCGAAAAATGGAGATTTTCTTTTGAATCTATGGCTTCTGCGCGCAGACTCACAAGATAATACAGTAGTAAAAAAATACGCACCTTTTCTTCTTGCTGGTAAGTTATACTGATTTACTTTGTAATGTACTTACTAAAATCATGAAAGGCAATCAAGATGTCTACAATTCTTCCGTTCTATGGACGCCTACAGTCGATGACATCGATTTCAATGTTGCAGCCGCCGGAATACATCAGCTGGCATGGGAACATAGCTCAAATAATACAAGTCTCAATTCATCAAGCACAAAACTTGAGGCGTGGTCGAGGGGGTTCCACATCATATCGCCGGTCTCCTCAAGCATCTCGTCGACGTCATCTTCCACCCCATCATCTACCTCATCAACTTCAACAGCTTTCACAACCTCAATAATCTCAGCGACCTCAGCAACTTCAGCAACCTCGACAACCCCAATAACCTCAACCATCTCCCAAAAACCCGCCCAACAAAGCGCCTCCCCAGCCGGACCTAATGGCGCCCTTATCATCGGGCTAGTAATTGGAATCGGAATCCTCCTCATAACATTCCTCGCCGCTTCATTCTGGGGATTCCGAAAATATCGTTGGACAAAGAAAAACTCATCTCTCACACTACTATCAACACCCCCAGACTCACCATCAACACCAAATTCAGAAAAGTCTTACAATACCCCACCCACCTCAATACCCAATCCAATACCCCATGAATACTACGCTCCACCTACAAGCTCACCACATGTCCCAACACCAAATTCAAAACCACATGAACTCTACTCCCCATCCCCAAATCCCTCACCCAACTCAACACCCAACCCAGCACAACGCGAATACCACCTCTCCCCCACAATCTCCTCACCCGACTCCACACCACGTGAGTACTACGCCACGCCTACAAACCGTGTACCTTTAGCTCGTGCTGAGTTACATTCATATCCCGTTCCGTATCCGATTCCCGCGCCAGCGCGTGATAGGTCGATGGATAAATTTCTACTGGGCGATGTAAAACCTGCTGAGTTGCCGGATAATGTTAGGCAGGCTGAGATGTAGTGGAGTGTATCTATGTGTTGAAACGGGTGATGAAATTAATTTGGATGAGGGATGGTGGGATGAGAGGTGTGATATGTGTATATATAATTTGGATATTTAGGCGAAAATGAGGAAGGTGTATCCTCCTCATGTAGAGAGAGATGGAGTGTGGATTTTTCTTCTGTATAAATTAAATGACGATATGGGTGTATAAATATAACCCCGGAATAATTGGGTTTGGAATATTTGTACAAGATACCATTTTGAGCGGTATTTAATGGGTTGGATGAGATTGCACACGAGCTAAGATATAGAAAGTCAAATCGAGTATCTGAAGTTAATCCCGAAACTTACTGTATAAAGATACTCTCATAGCTAGCTATTCACACAAAAGCAAACGAATGAAAAATTGTAAATATCTCGAAAGGAAGCCGATGGTAATATCTGATAACCGCATCATCGTTCTGAATGCACATCGACAAATTTGATGCAGGTCTCTCACGAACTCGTTTAGAATATAGGATATCTCTGTATATCAATATATTGAGTCTGTATATTACTTTTCAATTCATTTCATTAACAAATAAAGCTTCGATCAAAGATCGAGATACCCCCACCAACCATCCCATATTCAAAGTTCAAAGTAGAAATGAAATGAGATACAACATAAGCGTCCGATCAGAAAAACACAGTAATGTAAACACTAAATATCAATCCCATCACACCCTTTCCCAACAGCTCTCGATCCCACAACTCATACTATCTCCTCACGAAAGATATCTTGCAGAGCCCCGAAAGCGTTCCCGCAGAAATCCCACGCGTCTCTCATACTTTGCGCGTAGGTATTCACAGCTCACTAGAGGAGGACCCAATAAGCTGTTCAATATCATCCGATAATCACCATCGTCTATTGCATTATCCAATCTTTCACATCCTATAACCCGATTCCATCTAATCAATCCCAGACATCCCTTAAACAAGCGAAGACAATAAAACCCACTACAGTATATATATAAAAATGTAACAATATAGAAAACTGACAATTACATCAACTCATATCACACGTCCAAAAGTATCCAATACTACGCCTGCGGTTCTCCGAATCTCAATCCCACTCAGAGATGATATTCTTTCATATTTCAATTTCCCTCGCATTAATAACCCACCTCCTAATTTACCGACGATATATAGGGACCCATCTAGATATCGAAAGATCTATCCACCTCCTCAACCAATTCTAACTTTACATTTATTCATTCATCCACAATATCTCAGTCCAAGTATCAACAACGAATTCACCTTCCTACTCCATCCGCTTCAGTATAATCCAATCCCCAACTCAACTCAATCCTCAATTCTCAAGTACAGAATCTATAGTCAATTATTCATTCACATCCATTTCCAACCCAATCCCCTCAACCTCTTCATCTTCACCCCCAATTTATTATACTGAATTTGATTCCTTATCTTCCCCATCAGAAATCAATACAATACTCTCCTCATCTTACCTATTTTCCTCAGTTCACTACTTTCTATTCTCATCCCACCCATCCATCCCACCCCAAACATCCAACCCCCCTCTACAATCCAATTCAATCAAATCGCAAAAACTCATACAACACACTTTTAAATAACAACAACTCATCTTAACAACAAAAAAAAAATAAAAAAAATAAACCATCAAACAAATTCAAATGTAATTTTACATCTTCAACTGCCTATCTACACACTGATAAACACAAGAATTCCCAACCACATGTCTCACCTAAAAAAATCAACCACAATCAAAGCGAAACTCCATAGAAAGAAAAGAAACAAAGTACCTACCTACCTAGGTATACAAAAGAAGAAAGTCCTCTCGCTCCTCTCACCTCTCTCGCCCCTATAACTCCGATCAGACTCTGTACACACCCATTACAAACCCACAAAATCACCATATCACCAATTCGCCCAACGAGATTCTCAAGACGGTGAACGGAACAGAAATAGTATATGATTTCACCTAACCTCATCTTGTCTCATCTCATCTCATCTCATCTCATTCTATTATCCCAAACCGAGTTTCCAAATTCCAAGTCCCAAATCCCAAATCCCATATCCTATATCCCATATCCCATACCCTATATCCCATACCCCATACCCCAAGCTCACAACATCCATTCAGCTAAAGTTTCACAGATCAAATCATCACAAAACCATCACCGACACTTCCTTCCTCTCACTGTCTAGAAAGTTGAAAGTTGCAGTCCAAGATATCTTTAACAAGATCAACAAAATGCTCACGAATCTCCCGATCAATCTGGAATGAGAGATTTCAGAATGTGGTTTGATGTACAGAAGGATCTTAAATTCAGGAGGTATATCGGAGTGCGAATAAGGAATTGTTATTCAAACAGCTGATTTCTCATTTCAATCTGCTCTTGAGAGATAGAAATCGTTATACCGAATTACTCAATTTGATAGGCAATACCATAAAGTGTTTTCTATGTTATCACGGTGTGAGGGGATGAGTGCTAGCCAAGATGCATGATATTCTACAAAGAGGAAAGAAGAAGACGGAGGGATGCCGACTACATGAGATATCGGTGCTCAAGACAACCACACGACTACGCGATGGAAGCCGTGGCGAACATGCCACCCTTTGTTACACACAAATATGTGAGTGCCTATACGCAGATGATATGACAAGGCTGCGGATATCAACCCCCATAACGCAGCGCTTTCGAAATTGGCTCCAGTCCCAAGCAGCCACATCACAGTAGCCTGATAGCGGGGTGTGGGGCGACAGATCTATCGAGATTGAGGCTCAGATTGAGGGGTAACCCGACACCGAGCGAGGAAATTTTGACATGTTTTATAGCCTCGCGCGGTGGTACCTACATCTACGTGGTAAGCTTCAACGCCCGAAAAGTGTTCCCCGCATGCCACGTGTATTGTCCGCTGTCGCAATGGTTCAATTAATAATTTGTTTCAACCCTCGTATTTCAATAATTTCTGGCGGTTGCAGGTGATACATTAGCATATCAATTTGTGTCATGCCAACGATATGAATACTCATACGAGAAATTTTCCTTCCTGAATCGCATTCGAAAACATTCTCGCTATTCGTTGTCATCGAAAGTCTGGTGTACCTCTCCCATCCAACTAGACAACCAGAATTCTGACATCTTGTTCAAAACGCATGCACAGCTACCACTTCACCATGTCGTTCACTTGGAATCAGGACTCGAGGTGACTTACTTGGTACTGCTGGATCAGATACGTGGACAAGTTATCTGTGTATTCTCAGACTTTTTCGCTGGCAAAAAGAGGGATAATGATGAGTGAAGGACAACAAAGTGAACTCTCCATGAGGTATTACTATGTCCTAGACCCCTCGATATGTTGAACAGGAAGAAAAATACAGATACCACTTCATAATCTATAGTGTCTTGAGCACTTGTGTCAGATTTCACCTGAACATGACTCAGGCTCCGAAGGCGTCAATGTACTGATACTGAGTAAAGTCCCCTCCTTCACCAGCGGTCAGCTAATATGGACTAGGCAGGACTCAAAAGAAGAGTCTACTCACCATCACCAACATCACCATCACCATAAACATGCATCTACAACTACCTCTGCCTCAGTCGTCAAATTTGCCTCAGTCATCAACTATGACCTAACCACCAAAGGATTGACTACAAAAGCCGTTCAATCCAGCACCTCGAAGAAGTATGATCACCTCCACCATGAAAGCATCGATAGATTGACCTGTGATAGGAAGGAGGATTCGGATGCTCAATATCATCATGACCACAATAACTCTATCTCTGCAACTGCTTCAACAACCAGTAGTACAGTTAGAGGCATCAATCTGCCTCGGGCTTCACATGAGTATTTACATACCAATGCCCATCTTCATATCAGGTACTGAAATAAAATAGAAAGAACTTATTTGCTTACCATCACCACGCCTGGGGACAGCTTCAATGTGAACATCATCACTATTACAATGCATTTGCAACAGCATGTCCTTCTGCTTCAACTATCAGCAGATCGGCTATAAGAGGTGACCAATCCTCAACTTCCGAAAATACCATTCTCGATCCAGGGCCACAAGACGAGCAACTAGCAGGTGTTGGAAGCTGGATAGAAGAGTACGATGATAGTTGTGACGGAAACCATCCACAAGAGGTGGATTCAAGCGACACCGTGGAGCCGAAGAAGAGGGAAAGCGATGGTTAGGTAATGAAGTAGAATGAGGAGATTATGGTGCTGATAGGTCATGCCTATTTTGATATGATCCTGTCATCCCCAAAGAAGCATTAGAGGAGTGGGATGAATTATTTTGATGGCGCTGGTAGTCACAAGGTTATGACTCCTCAATAACATCAGCTTATCAACCAGGAAAACTACTACTTTCCCATTCCTCGGTGTGTTCACTTTGGGTGATATGATATATGCACTTGCTCTAGATAATTCCACGGGCGATCCTTGATTCTATATCGTGAATGCATCAACCCAATAGAGCCATTTAAGAAGATCGAGCTAATACCTCCACGGTGAGACATCAACCAACCAACAAAGTTGGAGAGCCCACGATGAATAATTTTTCCATCGCTTCGTCTTCACGAATTCCAATACCAAATAGTCATATATCTCTCCACGGAGAATCTCCACCGTGCACCCCCAATCCTCCACCCCCACGCGTCTTCCCACTCGCTTCCCATCGCATAATCTCGGGCACTTACGGTTAGGCATTCGACGCGGAGGAATAAATTTCCGGTGGTGGAGAGTATTCCTGATCTGTTCGAATCTCGATGTCTCGAAATCTCAACACTTTCCACACATTTCATTATACTGTATTATATCATCCAACTCAGCAAAGCCGCGAAAAAGGATGCGATATCGCACGCGTAATGGGAGAACGAGAAATTATCGGAACCATGTTCGAGTGATACACGGATTGGGATGAATGTGGGAAATTGATGGCGCTTGTTGATGATGGATCTGATTATGGGTATGGTATGGGATTGTGGGGAGCTAAGTTGGATCGCGATTTAATAGGTGAAAGTGGATTGGTTGATGTAATTTGACATGTGTGAGTGAGCTTGAGCTTGAGCTTTGCTATTTTGGTGTAACGGGGATGAAGATGCGGTAGAATGATGGAAGGGCCGAGACTGTTTTCAGCCTTTGGTGTCGACCTGCCTAGTAGAGAGTTTGATGCATGAAGGAGAGTTCTTTTGTCTGTGTGTGTGTGTGTGTGTGTGTGTGTGTCTGTCTGTCTTATAATTTAATTTTTGGAAGAGAAGATAGAAAATAATAGACCATCTATTTGTAGTGAAGTGATAGTGAAGATGGATTGTAATGCAAAGAAAATGAATCAATCCAGAGAGAATGGTGTGGGTGTGGGTGTGGGTGTTGTGTCTCATGTCTCATGTCTCTCTCATGTTTCAATCACGGGAGAGCGGAGACTACAGATGCCGCGTTGTCCCAATCACAATAGGAAGGGATATGTTATTGGGTGTGGTGACTAGTGACGCTAGATCATTTAGAGGATAAGCTACCCCGCATTTTTGTGAATCTCTGGGTACCAAAGCAAAGGGTTGCCAAGTGAGACGATACAAATGCACCCGGATGGAATTATGGATCATTTATATCTATCATGGGGATATGAGGATATGAGGATATGAGGTATGAGTATGAGTATGAGTATGAGACTATGAGTATCAATATTAGACTATTAAAGAATGAGTATAACTATGACTATAAGACTATAGACCATGAGATTATCTCAATGCAACTCATGTCGACATCATGAAAGAAAGAGACACATCCACAATCGATCAACATGCCAAAAAGATAAATATCAATCATGTGGCTATGCAATACGAATATGCTTCAATGATGACAAGGCTAAATTCATCTTTTTTTTCCTTTGTTGTCCCTGTTGTCCCTGTTGTCCTTGTTGTCCCCGTGGTATGACATGAAGTATCTCCGAAAACAGATAACGATGCATCAAGGAATCACATCAGGCTGAGGAATATCGTGCGATATCCCCCATTGGGTAGGTAGATACTCTCAGAGCCATATCAGACCTTTGAAGTATCACCTCGGGAAAACAAGAAATGAGAAACCTGAACCCTTGCACTATATCAACAATCGATGTTACAATTCGCATAGAATGTGAAGAGGAGAGGAGACAATCAACACTCGCATGAGCATGAGCATGAGCATGAGCATGAGCATGAGCATGAGCAGTAGCATCAACATTGGCATCAACATTAGTATCAAGACTAACTAGAAACATTCATTCCTTTCGTTTGATAGCCAGAGGAACAACTGGTGCATCCATACCAGAGCAGGTATAGCATCATCTCATCAAACTCAATCCCATACCTTCCTCACACAAAAAGTGCCTTGCAGCCGCAGCCGCAGCCAAACAAATAAACAAACAAGATTCAATCAAATCAAACCTTCGACCCCGCACCCAATAATTGATCCTACCACTCTTGCTTCACTACCCAATAACTATACCAAGTCGGCCAACGGGAACTCAACATCATCCAGCCAATACGTTGAACCCATCAAATCCTGAAATACTTATTAATCATTGTCGTGCTTGTCTTCTGATACATTTTACTATATTTTCTCTCGAAAGCTCCAGCTTCATTTCTCTCCATCACATCATCTCACAGCCACATCGTAAACGACGTTATCTGAATCTTGTCTTATCAGCACAGGGCTGTACACTATTGATATTGACTAGGGAGACGATCGACTGTGCATATCGACCCAAATACTACCAGCCAAGCCCACGTTCTGTCCCAGAGGTACGCGACGGTAATCCGGTTGGAATAATCCGGGACACGGAGCATTTCAAGTGAGTAATGGATGTTTCTCTAGTGTTCGATTTTCTTTACCAAGGTTATCTACCTTACCGCTCATACCGATTTCGCATGCTTCTCTCGAACTTCCGTTTGTTTCCGGACTAATTTCCGTTCAATCCCACGTCCGTTCGTATGTTTGATGACGCCTGGGTCTTTTATTTGGATCTATGTAAATAGTCCAATTATATGGATTGCATTCCCCACAGCCCGCAAGAATCAAGGTCGTTCTTGAATACCTATGTACATATAAACACCATGTCCCACGTCTATTCTTCCATCATGAGAGATATAGAGTCATTCGGGCTAACAATTCACGGCTGCTTACAGAGCAAGAAACCTGCTCAATATCATATCAATCTACCTTGAATTCATACACATCCCCTTTATCAAACCACCCACAATGTCCACCACCAACTCCATCAAGCAAGCTGCCGAAGCAGCACGAAATAGAACATCAGAAGCAATGGAGACGACGAAACGACTTGCCGACTCTGCCAAAGCAGATCCCATAGCTGTTAAAAACGATATCCTTCACACACCATTCATGCGTGCCGCTCTCCCTTTCATCAACGGAGGTCTCGCAGGCATGACAGCGACCACCGTCATCCAACCCATCGACATGATCAAAGTGCGTCTCCAACTCGCCGGTGAAGGAATCCGCACCGGTCCCAAACCCACCCCTCTATCCGTGACCCGCGAGATTCTCGCTTCCGGCAAAGCACTAGACCTCTACACCGGTCTCAGCGCAGGCCTTCTCCGCCAAGCCGTCTATACCACCGCCCGTCTTGGCTTCTTCGATAGTTTCATGACGACCCTCTCCGCTCGCTCAAAAGAAAACAATACCACCATCGGCTTCAAAGAACGCGCCGCAGCAGGTCTCACAGCTGGTGGCTTGGCGGCCATGATAGGCAATCCTGCAGATCTCGCTCTGATCCGCATGCAATCCGATGGATTGAAACCACTAGCGGAACGCAAAAATTATAAATCTGTCATTGATGCTCTCACATCCATTACCAAATCCGAAGGCATCACTGCTCTCTGGGCTGGGTGCGCACCCACGGTTGTGCGAGCCATGGCTCTCAATTTCGGACAGTTGGCATTTTTCTCCGAAGCAAAATCACAACTCAAGACACGCACTGATTGGAACCCCAAAACACAAACACTTACCGCTTCAGCCGTGGCTGGTTTCTTTGCAAGTTTCTTCAGTTTACCGTTTGATTTTGTGAAGACGAGGTTGCAGAAACAGGGAAGAGGGAAAGATCGCGTTTACAAGGGCATGGGAGATTGTTTTGTAAAGGTCGCGAGAGAAGAAGGCATGATGAGATTTTACAGAGGGTTTGGTACGTATTATGTGAGGATTGCTCCGCATGCTATGGTTACATTGATTGTGGCGGATTGGTTGGGTTTTATGACTAAGTAAGTGGGTGTGGTGTGGTATGGTGTGGCTGGAAGCTGAGGAGCGGAGTGGAATGGAGAGAGGGAAGTGGGTCCCGGTTTGAGGTTGGAGACATGGATGTGAATGGGTTGATGAATGAATATCTGATAATGTTTGATGGATTGCTTGGGATGGAATGGGAATTGGTTGATGGGACGGAGTTACGAGTTTAGGATACCGTTTTTGGGGTTGGATCTTTCTTGTTCAGCACATTTGGATTAGGTTTAGGAATAAGGATACTCGGGAATTGTTTTTAATCATTCAATGCATTTCCGACTATTTATATTTATATTTACATTTACTACCTTTGTTTTGTTTGTCTCCTCAAAGCGTTTGAAGAAAGATATACACTAGGTATTTATACATCTTGGAACGAGATAGAAGAGGGCTATTTAACTTGATTAGAAATAATTGGACTGATTTACAGCAGCTGCTTCTATATCTATTTCTATTTTTATCTATTTAATATCCTTAACATCCACTATGAAATATTCATTATATACCTCATCCCTCCTCCCTCCCCCCTTACATTTCATCCCCAGCCGATCGATACTCCTAGTCACAACCTAGGTATATCCATCTTCATTCCCCATCTCAGAAACCATCCTTCCTCTGATTATCCACAGTGCCGCAGTGCCGCAGTGCTGCTTGCACCTCTAAATTCCGCATCTGATTTTTCGATTTCGGGATTAGAAATCATCTCCCCCTCTCCATCTCCATAAAATCCCTCTCCGTCGTCGTAAACTCATCTCGGTGATTGTAATATATTTTTATTTCTATCTATCTGTCGTTTTATCTATCTGTAAGGTGTCTGAGCCGGCGGGGGACAGCCCTGGAGGATAAATATAATCCTCGATTCTCGAGTTGGAAGCATAGTTATATAGCTACGTGAAGTGGAAAAGATGTTTATTGTTCGTGAGGCATTTGGTTTTTATATCGTGTTGGTGTTGGTGTTGGTGTTGGTGGATAGGATTTGTGATTTGTGATAGTGTGGTCGATTGTAGAAAGGGATATGCGAGGTTTAGGGATGGTATGGGGATTGTGTGTTGTGTAGTTTTTGTAGCGGTTCTGAAGCTTGGAAACGGGGGAATGGGATTGGGAGCGGAGGTTTTGGGGTGGGGTGGGGTGGGGTGAGATGGAGATGGAGATGGAGATGGAGATGGAGATGGAGATGGAGATGGAGATGGAGATGGAGATGGAG
>PQXK01000279.1:0-46772 GCA_004786245.1 Botrytis hyacinthi | reverse complement strand
GTCACCCACCCAACTACTAATCCACCGATCTGAAGCTTGTGTATGGCAGAGCGGACGGGATGCCCAATTCTCTTCAGTCTATGGTCGTATGTGACAGATCGGTTAATGTTAAGACTTATATTCAAAATAGACAAGCAGCGAGAGAGGTGGAAAAAAAGGACTCTTTAATACCTAAGCTTTATCATATGTCTAGTAGTTTGTGGGCATTTCTAGACTATTATACACTATCTAACCGAAGAATTAGATAATATGTTGATTGTACTACGTATATTTCACAAGTTTTTTCGGCAGTAGTACCTAGTACAGCATGTCAAAATTAACAAGACACATAAAGAGAACATATCTTTCATCTCCAATTATGAGGTGGTTGAAATGAGAAAACTCAATGTTTGGAATTGAATAGAAGATTGAAAGCCCATTGTTCGAGCCGATGGGGAATAATCAGAGACTGTGGTGTAGCGATTCTCAGATAGGATAATTCCCCTTTATATCCGATTTCATCTAAACTCACCACTATCATCGGAGGGTATCAATACAGAATTATTATTATCTAACTATTTGTATGCTGAATCTGCAGGAAAATCTACAATATCTGGGTATATATGACGATTGATCTAAAGCCAATACACGCTTTCGTCCACTGCCTCCTCCATCTCAGCCATCTTTACTTGGGTTAGCATTCGATTGGCATCCATGTCCAAATCACCATCCTTATCCTTGGCCTCAGGTGTCTCATCATCATCGGAATGAACATCCTTTTTATCATTTCGGCCACGGTTCAGCTGTTCAAGGATTGAATGTGCGAAGTTTTATTGAAGCATTTGGGTCCCAGTAAGATCGTCTTTGTTCGTCGGTACCTCTGGTGTTTATTCGAACCAGAATCTGCCTTCCAGTCCAAATTTCGCAAGGTGGAGATTCTCAGCTGCCGCTGGAAACACATCATTTGTGAAGCTGATGTCTTCGTTGCAGAGATGAATATTGCACAGTTTCTCAATGGCATCCTTCACAATCTTGCTTTCCCTAGCCACAACTTGTGTGTTGACCAAACCTCCCAATTTATTCGAAGGTTCGTTTTCATTGCTCGCATTTCTGATGAAAAGAATCGCCCTGAGTTGAATTTGATAGCCTCCTTGAAGAATGATGGGTAGACCTGGTGTCTGACTGGCAAGTACAAGCTTCACCTTCGCTGGCACAAAAATTGGACCGCCTTGCTTCATCCATTCTGTTGATCGAAGTCTGAGGAGAATTGCACATTCTCTACCCCTGAGGATACTCTTCGCTTGCTGAAGCCTTGGGAAGTAGTGACCTTTTGGTCCTGTCACACGGCACCTATCAAGCAAACTTGCAAGTTGATCGCCAGGGAAATTCTCGCTTAGTGATCCTCCTTTGGCTTTCTTCGCATTCGAGTTGGCTCCCGATTCTGCTACTTGTTCGACAGCCTCCGCCTCAGCCTTTCGCTTCAACATCTTCTGCTATCATTTAGACAGAGGTGCATTCGGTGCTTGGCGATTGATCTCGACTACAGGTATAGCAGCGAATGTGCCAGCCATAGGCTGATCGCCAGGTTGACCCGAGCCAGTCTCTGAAGGAGCCGAAGGCGCACTGGAGGGTGGTGGTTGTGAAGTCATTTTGAGGGGGGGATTAATCCGCATGGCGTCGCAGCACACAAGTCTAACAATTAAGTAGACTTTAACTTCACGAGCACTTAAGCAGGTGAAGGGTTTTATCGAAGAACCTTCGAAGTCTCAACTAAGAGATTGGAAGAAGGCAAATGACAGTTAGATAAATCTCTGATCCGCAGCCGAAGCGACTTCACAAAGATCCTATAAGATAGAATCACGTCTCAGCAATTCTAAAGGAATAAAAAGAATACCTTTCGACCGAAGCCGATTTGCAGAAAAAAGGCGGAAGTGAGTGGGATTACGGCCTTTAGTAAAGCCGCAGGCCGGATAGAGATTTATACTGAGAATACCAGCGTGAGCTCGAGTTGTTGTAACCCAATTCAAGATTGCGGGTGCGAATCTTCAGTTTGACAGGTGCTGGAAATTGATTGGTTGATTTTGTTGTTGTTGTTGCAGGAAAGAATTCGAATATTGTGAAATTCAAAAGTGTGTTGGAGCTGAGGGAGTGAAGCGATCTTGACCATGCGATCATAACAAATCAATCTCAAAGGCGGTAAAAGTTTTAATTTTATCACGCGGTAAAGCGTACTCGGCACAATTCACTCATTGTAGCACTGCCAGAAACTCCAAGATTGATCAAATAGACAATCAAATAGCTGCATATATCTATGGTGCAGTTCGCTGACAACAGAAGAAGAAGAGATGCGTTGAAAGGACCTCCTCCCATCTGGTATTGTTGAAGATTTCTTTACGTACATCAAACAAAAAACTCCCCAGCTCCCTCACCTCTTTCTGCCTTCTACTTCGGTATGAATTAAATGCGCCAAAAATATCTACTCCAATCATTTTCACTACTGTTCTGGAACAATTACCACCCTTCTCTTGTGTGGTCGTATACTGTTTCTAATCTTCAAGAAAATGCCTACAAACACCAAAAAAATTAAGCCTATCTCAAGCTGCGTCCCGGTCTCAAAGGTTGTAAGTTCCCAACTCTTGTTTATGTCGTCGATGATGTGCCGGTCAATGAATGGTACCTGAGCCAATGTGTCGAAGAACATATCACCAATCTGCTAAGCTTTCTTCTTAGCCAAGGCTGCTAGAATCAAATCTTCGATCTTTTTATTCTTTTGAGATCGAGCATAGTCCAATGCTGTCTTGCCAGAGTCATCCTTAACATCAATAGCCAGGTCCTCTTGAGCGGGAAGAATCTTTGTGATGGTCATCAATTGCAGCTGGACTGCGCAATTCAATGGTGTACGTATATGACCATCCACGGCATTCATGTTGACGTTTGTGCATCCTAGCAGGAGCCTTACCGTTCTAGAGCGATCGCTTTCGACTGCATTGCGCAATGGGTTTGATTTTGAAAAATTGGCTAGAAGAAGAAAGATGACCTTGAGAAGATTAATCTTAAAATTTCAGATCAGGTTGCACGATATATGAGAGATACTCAACCTTTAGCAGACTTCTTAGAAGCCTTTGAACAATAAATAATTCGAGAATATTGAAACCCTTTCTATGTTGATGTATGAAGTGTTTCCTTTGACAAACCCGCTTCTAGACCACCGGTCTTGACCATTCTTCAATGAGTGATTGAGAACGTGTAGATATGCTTGAATTCTTTTCGGTGTCTGATGATCATATTTTCAGGAAGTGGTACTAGCTAGTTAGATAGCGATCCGCTGTTAGGAATTGAAGACAAGAAAAGGCGGGGAGGGAGGGGAGGGATAAAAGGGGAGGAGAAGTTCGTCTGTTCCCCAATACCTCTCGGATTTATCCCGAAATCAAGTTAGTCTGAAACACATCTATGATTTCACGCCCCTTCCGTCAGCGGAGCGGTGATTAAATGACGTCTTAAACACTGGGTATTCTAAGAAAGCAAGAGTGAACTGTCAAATATATTTTGGCAATAAAGCGAGGTTTGGACAGTCTGTTGGCCGCGAAGCACATCTCACTCCGTCCCTGTCCGTATTTTCTCTACAGGAGCACGGGATACGCGAATATTGTATACAGCTCTAAAATCACTTCACTCAATGCTGAAAATATGAATATACAAATATGTTATTCGTTATTTTGTGATACTGCTAAGTCCGAGAAGACATTAAATGTATCCTATTATGATCGCTCAACGAATTAAAATTGAATCCAGCGGCGTTCGATCTCAGTCCTTACTCACAACAGAATGTGAGGCTACCATTTTCCCATCCCATTTCACCCTCAATGTCCTTCAAAACCTCTTCGATAGGAGTTGCATATGTGACATCACCTTGAAAGCCTTCAGAGCCGTCCGTGTGTCCTGCCCAAATAGTTGCGATGAAAATGAGAATGATTTTGCATGACTGGTAATGAACTCCATAGAATCTTGCAAGGCTTAAAAGTTTGTATAAATGCTTCATGTTTATCTGATGACTGATAATTATCTCTGAATTTTTTGACAAATCAAGAGATCTGCAGAGTGTCTATCAAGACCATTATCCGCCCCGTGGATACCCGCTGTGCAGCCTAATTGATCTCACAGATATCTATATTGATCCTAAACACTGAATCAGTTGAAAGCCTAAATGATGTAATTCGAGATGACACATACTTTTCATGACTTTGATTATCTGGCTTCTCCTCGATAATCTTCTCCATACCTTGCGAGGTTTCGAGAGCGGCATTATCATTGTCTGTGAATTAATGAGGAGCTTGAATGCCAATATGAATGACGATAGGATTGGCATATTTGTCTGCCTTAAAGCCGAGATGTAACACGTTCAAGGTCCAGGAAGAATTGGGAAGTGATGAGACAAGGAAAGTCTTTAGTGGAAGACAAAGCTCATTCTCAAAACATTGAATAAATTGTTTGTCGTCCCGATTGTGAACAGCAGAGACATTTTTTCTGGACAGAATTCGAAGATGAATTTGGGCGAAGGACATCGTCGGCCATTTGGTTGGTAGCAATGACTGCCTGCGCTCCAGGACCGTATCTATGACAGTCTTCTTCTTTAACGAGCCATGGAGACATTCTGAGTTTTCGAGATTTTTGTCGGTGTTTTATGTATTTTCTTGTAGAAGTCCTTCTTCTGATAATGGTTGCAATATTTATGTCCAATTCTGCTTTGAGCAAAAACGGAAGAGGCTCTTTTATTTACGTCCTGTATGCGCTTAGATATAGATTCAAGGATAATACACTTAGCGTCATTCGGGTATACAGCTAGGTATGGCTATTGCAGTCTATTGTATCAATCTCAATCAAACATTGTGATTCAACTTAGCCCATTCACTTTTCTGAATGATTCAAATATCAACGAGGTGAGCCACGAAAACATGAGTTCAGACTATCCATGATTGGCTTTCTCTTAACTCAGAACTATTCACTGGCGTGTAACCATTTTTATAATTTATAAATACAATCAAGAATATATTAGACGCTGCTGATAGACCAGTACTACATCTATCCAAGCCTTTTCTATGTGTTCATTCATCTGTAGTGAATCCCCCAACAGTGACATCATCTTCCTCACTGCTGATCATGTTCTCATTCTCCTATAACTAAAATTGCTTGCTCACAACCAAGATTAGGCTTCGGAATGATTAATTCTATGTGATCTTCCTAGAACTTTAGATCGCCAGCATATAATGATATTAAATATTTCCGAGTCCATCTTGATGTAATATTCCCCTTTTCTTCTAGCGCTGTTTTCTTTGATAATGAATACCATAGTAACAAGATGGCGACCCAGACCAGAGATGAAGGGACGTGACAAGTAGGGGGTTAGTATAATCATCCATCTTTACATTGGTCTGTAGCTACATAAATTTATAGCTAGATAATAGCTTAAGGCATCGGCGATTTCGCTTTCAAAGGAGGAGTCTTAATTCCAAGCTTTATTGTTCACGTGATTGTTCGAAGTTGAAAAGTTTTGTTGCATATCTGAAATTGGGATCACAATCGACAACGTCGATTACGGTTTTAATTTCTATCAATTTCAGATACGCAACAAAAGGTATCAAGGATTGATTTGATTGGCTGGCTGATGTCGAACATATTTACGTATGTATAGCTATTTTTGTGCTAGACCCCATCGATGGAGAATTATACTTCCATGATGTATTTTGCTTTCGATTGGAAATCAAGCGGCAGCTTAGCCACGCAGTTTAAGCGGCCAGACGCTGGGGGTTACTATTACAGCGGCTGCAGTAACACCTAACGATGTTGTCGGGATCGAATTTAGCAGTACATCTGCAGAGCTTAACAAAGCCGGCGACATTTGATAGCCTAGATTCATTCAACTCATCATCAGACGGGATCTATCATGCATATGCAGAGTGTGATGAACCAAGGGGACTAAAGGCCTATGATTATTCTTCAAACTCACATTCGATCATGCCGTCGAAAAAAGAGCCTCTGCACTGTCTGTCAGTATCACTCACCGATGTTTTCGGCACCCAGACTAAAGTAATATGTCTATCAAAGGTAGTAAAATCGAAGAGAGAAATGGTATTCCTCTAGGCCAACGTTTGAGGATATTGTAATTCTAGGGGTGGTATACCTTATGTCTAGCGTCCAATCGCATTATCAATAGATTGAGTACATTGTGCATACTAGAAGGTAACGAAGTAGAGAACCGAAAACCTAAAAGTGGTGTTGGTTTTGGTCGACGTTCAAGGAGACTGAAGCTCCAATTGGCATAAAGCGGTATTCTTCCAGGCGTATATCCGATTACACCATCAAAGAACGAAGTCTCTTCACCTTGTGTCAGCGGTCACCTCTCCTCCGTTTTAGAAGAGGGCAAATGTGCGTATTTTTAAAAGAAAGAATGTATGAAAAATAGACAAGGTCAAAGAGTTTTCCCTGGGACTTGGGAGATGAGAAGAAAAAATTGAAAGGGATTCCTCAATGCCCCCGGGTTTATCCATATATTAACCAAGTTGGTTCTCACAATTCTGTACTGCGGAATAGCCTAGAGAACATCTAAGATTTATCACACTTCTCCTCCAGGGAAGTGGAAATTACGTCGCAACTTCTCTGAATATCGTTTGGCATTTATGAGAGAGACATATTGTAGTGAACGACTGGATTTTCGGCATCGGTCTCCAAAACGGTGCAAGAAAAATACCAGTATTTATCGATAGTACCAGCATAAGCCAATATCATGTATCTAGCAGTGAAATAGCTACGAGTTTCAGATACTCGATCACTCGCTCCTTCGAATTCCTGCTGGAGTATGTTTAACAACCGAGAGAGATTTCTCTTAATCCTTACTACTCATGCCCATGATCAGTTTGATTTGAAGCTTGAGATTTCTACGACGATGAGATCCTACATTGATATTATGATAATAAAATAAATACAGCTAATACAGGTAGGTGGTGAGTGAACAATATTACTTAGGTATTGCCAATAAACTATCGTCTCGTCGACCAATGAGACACTGAGCATGCTTACCGTTTATGGGCAGCAGATTCATAGGTTCAGACATGCAACAAAACTACGCCGTACTGAGAAAGTGATCTAATTGGTTACCCGGTACTCGGGATGAAATGAATTGAATGATAGGAAATGTAATTTTCAAGAAGAAATGAGAAGAGATACTAATCAAGAGATATACGGGATTGTTTGTGATGATCGGCAATGGGAATACGATGTCCGTCCGTGTACGAGAACTTTCTCACACCGGACATTCTTATAATGGAGTCGGACAGGCGTGGTGGATATATCGTGATTCGTGAATGTACTTCGTATCGTGATAAATGGAAGTTCGTGTGGACGGTTCCAAGTATGTGTAGAATGTGGCGATACGAGCCACTTTGATTTTTCATTGGCTTGCAACATACATATCCTATTTAAAGATGTCGGTATTTTTGACATATCGATAAAACTAGTTACCCGTGTTGAACGGAACTAGATACCAAGCATGTACTGTATACCCGTGCTGAATGGTATCTAATTTTCCGTAGTCTGTTGACCCAATATCAATTCCATCTCAATCTCAACGTCACACAGCAGGACTCGTTGAAATTCATATACATTTATTTTCACGTCCCAACACATCGAGCAACCTCCTTGATTTCTTGGAAGACTTTGTACATCCATCGTACACCAAAGATCAACAAACAGCTAACGGCAATTGATAAATGCAGATAGGTGCCATCGGGATTATATCGGATATCGGATCTCCATTCACCTCATTGGTTTAAGTTTACATCCCCTTTTCTTTTTTTTTTACGGATTACCATGGTGGAATAGCCGGTCGGACAAATTGTGATGTAATTGAGAGAAAATCACCGTTGCGTGTCTCGTGATTGTGGTACATCAATCTTCATCCTAGGGAATCATCAATCTCTATCTTCTCTATCTTCTCTATCTTCATCAAATGATAAAACAATCCATATGAAACGGTTCAAACCTTCATACTTAGGTACAAACATTCAAATCTCAACCACTCCACTCGAAATGCATCCTTTAGAGGAAGCGGTTATGAAATTCATCTCAATAATCCTCATCACCTTATCAACCTTTCCTATTATAGATTAGTTTTATGTCTCGTATTGAGTTTAATCTCTTATCAAAATTAAACTTATCATGGATTAGCCCCAATCGGGCCCCTCAATTATTCAACTATTTGACCGTGTCATCCTTCCTTCAGTCCAAATAAACTTCATATACTCCACCTTTATTTTTTGAAGTGAAGCTTCCTTGATCTTTCTTTTACTCTTCACCTCTCCTCTCTCTTTTATCGTCTCTCTGCTCTCTCTGCTCTCTCTCTCTCTCTCTTGTGAATTTTGCAAGAACGATTGATATAATTTAATTTTGTTTTGGAAATCCTAACTTCACTCGTTTGAAAGGCTTTCGAATTTCTAGTAATAATCCTTCTCTCTCCATTTACACTCCCAAAGATTTGGTCCATCCCATCTTTGCTCTCCCATTTGCTCTCGTTTTTGTTCTTGGTATTTTGGACTTGATTTTATCTCGTAGAAGATTTGTTTACAGTACGACCTACTCACCTACCAATCACTTGATTAATTTTTGGAGGAAATCAGAAATCATGTTGTCTTCTGTGGTATGTCTACAAATCCTCGATCCCCTACAGTTTGATGGCTTAAATGGCTTCCATCGCATTTCATCGCACAGTGAATCGTTAAGCACATGCATAATCTATCACATCGATTGTTGTGCAATGATATTCAATACTAATTTGTACTCGATAATTTAGATTCCCACAACCGTCCTCGCACTTTGCGCAACCGTTACACTCGCTGTACAAACGATAGAAATCCAAGGTTCCGATTTCGTCAATTCTGTTACCGGTGATCGATTTCAACTTTTGGGTGTCGCATATCAACCAGGTGGATCTTCAGGTTATAACCCTTCGAGCGGTGTTGATCCTTTGAGTGATGGAGCCGTCTGTTTGAGAGATGCTGCTTTGATGCAACAATTGGGTGTTAATGCTATCCGTGTGTATAATGTGGATGGAAACCTTAATCACGACGAGTGCGCCAGTATCTTCAACGAGGTGAGTAATCTGTGGCTTCAAGGTTCGTTTATGACCAGAGATAACTAACACACATATTAGGTCGGCATTTATATGTTGATTGATGTCAATTCTCCTTTATCCGGCGAGAGTATCGATAGAAGCTCTCCAGGAACTACATACGATGTTTCATACTTGAACAGAACCTTCGCAGTTGTCGAGGCCTTTAAGGATTACCCAAATACTTTACTTTTCTTTGCTGGAAATGAAGTTATTAATGATAATGAAACTGGAGGAACCGTTCCCCCATACATGAGAGTAAGTTTCCAAAGAGACTCCATCTCGCCCCAAATAAACTAACACATCTAGGCCGTCACTCGTGATCTTAAGAACTATATCTCAAAGCATGCTTCCCGCTCCATTCCAGTTGGTTACAGTGCTGCAGATGTTCGCGATATTCTCCTCGATACATGGAATTACCTTCAATGCACTACTACCGGAGATGATTCCGATCCATCAAGAGCCGACGTCTTTGCTCTCAATAGTTACTCATGGTGTGGAGATTCTTCATACACTACTTCCGGTTATGATGTCCTTGTTTCGGATTTCAGCAATACTAGTGTCCCTGTTTTCTTCTCCGAATATGGTTGCAATGTTCCAGCTCCTCGTGTTTTCACAGAAGTTCCAGTTCTTTACGGTCCATTGATGACTCCAGTTCTTTCCGGTGGAATGGTTTATGAATTCTCCCAAGAAACCTCAAACTATGGATTGGTTACTATCAATGATGATGGATCTGCTCAACTCCTTTCCGATTACAACACACTCCAGGATCAATTCAACACCCTTAACATTACTAGCATTCAAGGAGTCAAGGCACAAAATACCACTACAACCGCACCATCCTGTGATTCATCTCTCATCACTAGCACAACATTTGCCAATAAATGGACTATCCCAGCTTTACCACCTGGAGCTGAAGATCTCATCAAAAACGGTATTAAAAACGCCAACAATGGAAAGATCATTTCAGTTTCAAGCACCAAGGTTACCCAAAAAGTTACTGATGTTGGAGGAAATACCATTTCTGATCTTGCCATCAAACCACTAGCAAATGATGCAAGTAACACACCATCCGGTGAATCTACTGGCTCAAACGCTACATCTAGTTCTACAACTTCATCTTCATCAACTGCTACTGCTACTGGTACTGGTACTGCATCCGCTGCTAGTTCTACAACTACCAAGAAAAGTTCAGCTAGAAAGATTGAAGGTAGCATGATTGCTTTGGTAGCTGTTCTTGGTGTTGGATTGGTCTTGATCTAAATCCACTTTTCTTACATTCTTCTTTTACAACACTTCGATTCTTGCACATATTTTATTTTTATCATTATCGCATGCATGCATACGGATTTTCATTGTACATTTGCTTTTGTACATGATGTGGCTGGATTCCACCGGATACTATAAGTCATGAGATATGTAATGGGGATGATTTTCTTGGAGAATTTTGCTTATGGTGGTATGGATTGGTGGATTTGATGGTACTATTCGAAGAATGATACTGGATTTTTGATGGTGAGATTTTGGGAAAGCAATTTTGGAGGGAGGTTTTTGGGATTTTGGAGGAAGTTATATTTTGAGGATGATATGGCCTATATATGGGCTTGATGTTTTTGGGGTGGTGGTTTTGTGAATCAAGGAAAATTAATGAATAAATGTGATGCCTTTCTCAAGCGAATTATCTCTTGGAGTGAAGTTGTGATGTTATGAAATGATGATGTATTATGGATCAGAAAGTCTGACACCAACACTCGTGGATTGATACGATTATGTGGTTGGTGGGTAGGAGATGGGCGATGGAAGAAAGAGTGAAGATGAGAGTATGAACAAGTCAAGGAGAAAGGTAAGTGATTTCAATAGTATATACGATGTGATATCAGGTTTTGTACAAGAAAAGTCAAGTGGTAAAAAGATAGAGGGGGGAGTTGAAGAGACGAAACAGGGATGGTGTTGGGATGTGGATTATTTCTGTTATCCTTTTCTCGGACTTGGGTGGAGAGATTGGATTGGATTGGACTGGATTGAGGTGTAAGGGTAAGTGTAAAGATGATATGTTTTGATATGTGGTACTGGTGCTGGGTTGGGTTGGCTGTGAGTTGGAGGTTGGAGGTTGGGATGGAAAGATAGTCGGATTTTTGGAGGGGGTGAGGTGGGGGAATGAGAGGGTAGGGTGGATAAGGGGGAATGAGGGGGTGAGGATTGGGGATTGGGAATTGGGGATTGTAAAAAGTGGGAAGGGAAAAGCTCAAGAGGGGTTAGGGATATGATAATAAGAGGAGGGAATCCTGACGCACCAAATTTGTTTACACGAAGAAAATGGAAAGAGTGTAAATTGTATGTGTGATAGAGCGACGGCGGAATCAAATTCATAGTATAAATGTCATTTTTGGGGAAGGAAGGGTGGGATTGGGTTTGTGGTACGTGTGAAAAGAGTTGGATGGGTTGGGTGAGTTGGGAGTGCGAAGGTTGGGAATATGTGTGGGATTGTATTGTATTGTGTTTGTGTTTGTGAGAATGCTTGTTGAATGTGTTGAAATGAAGGAATGAATGAGTGGATGATTGGGGAATTGGTCGAGGGAGTGGAATTGATCGAGGGAGTGGAGAGATATTACTTTAGCCACTGGGTCGATGGATGGGGGGTGAAATGGAGGGAGGAGGACTAAGTGAGGAAGTTGGAAAATGGGAAATGGGGAAACGGAGGGGGAAGGTGAATAAGATAAATGAGGTTTGGATGGTGAGGATGGATGGCGAGGATGGATAGTGCGGAGGAGGAATGAGGATGTGTGGTGATGAGTAGGAGGAGGCGTGTATACGGGGTGTATGGTTTTGTGATTTCGAGTATGTGAGGGAGTGGATGGAGGATTGGAGTGGTCTGGCTGGGTGATAATGGTATGGTGATGGATAAATATGGTTTGATAATATGTTTGCTTACGAAACGATTGATAGGAGGATTCTAGGGGGTTGATAATACCTAGTAGCTTTTACCTTGATTTATGTCTTTGTTTTTGTATTAAAAAGGGGATAAGGTTTGAAGATAAATCGGAATAGTAAATAAACGACCCAGTGGACTGACTGTACAAGCAACGCTGGTACATGTAATACGCGGGGTAAATACCCAGTACCCAGTACCCAACTCCTTACATCCACAGAATCACATCATCACATCATAAAACCAGACATCAAAAGTTTGAAAACAATCAAGATATGTATTCAAAAAAAAAAAAAAAAACTCTCATCCACCTCCAGAAAATAAATGTATATACAAAATCGGCCTCTAGTACACCAACTAGACTATCCTTCATATGTATCCGAAATGTGCATCAGTTATCAGGTCACACGAGACCGTTAAGAGATATTCAATTCAAGAACTTCGGGAATAATCGTCGCGATTACTGTAAGGCTTAAATATTAGCTTGAAATTTCTTTTTTTAACGCCTGCTGGTTTTTGTTGTTGGATGATGTTGTGTTGAATGTGATGTGATGTGTGATGTGTAATAAATGTGTAACAATATTGAAAACTGGTAAACTATTTGTGAAGACCTAGTCTCACTCTATTCATTTATGCAGCCAAACATTGGGAGTAATAAGCATTTTGCTCGACACAAGCACCGGTGGCACAAGTGAGTCCTCCCGTGCAGTTACCGTACAAAGGAACAGAACCAGTGGACGAAGAAGCCGGGGTGCTGGTGGCCACGGCAGCAACACTGGTTTTGCTAGATGTGGCTTTGGTGGTGGGCACGGCTGCTACGGTGGTCTTGACAGTGCTGGTGGCTTTGATGGTGGAGGTGGTGGTGGGGGTTGCTTTGCTGGTGGTGACGGGGGTGGATGAGCTGGCTACAACTTTGACGGAACTTCCCTGGGTGATGGAGACGCTGTAGGCGGTAACGTCGAAGACGGCGTTGCTACCTGGAGGTGGGGATTAGTATCTTGGATGGAAAATTGGAGAATGGATTTCTTACCGGTGAAAGGTTCGGTCCCGGCTTCCAAAACGTTAATGTATTGGCTGGTAGACCATCCCTCGTTGGTAGCCAAGTAGTTCAAGAAATCCATAAGATCACCATTGAAATTGGTAGCTTCAGTGGATGCAACGAAAGAGTAAACAGTGGTGTCTCCGTTTGGTCCAGAGTACAATTTGAATTCATAACCGGCAATGGTGGCGGTGGCGATAGGGGAACCGGTGGAAGAAATTGGTCCAGCTCCTCCGATAGCGGCTAACCAAATCATGATTTCATATTCGTTGGTTCCTCCAGCGGTAGAGGCAGTGAAGATATCCCAGGAGACATCAGCGACGATGGATGATCCGGTGTATCTATAAAAGGGTTAGAATTATTTATTTATTTATAAACATGAAAGTGAAGAAGAATGCTTACCCCCATTTCCAAACCGCAGGAATGGCAGAAATAGAAGAGACTTTAACACCCGCGGTGACAACCGAGTTCAAAGCAACATTGGCATACGACTTGACGCTGCTCGAAGCACCCGCCCAACTCCACGATGTGGACCAGACAATGGTTGAACCACTCAAGGAAGTAACGGTCGAGCATTGAGATCCGGATGTGGCTGAATCTTTGCCCCAGAGATCTTGGTAAACGGTGTAAGCACCCGTGGCAACACTATCATATTGACCACAGATTTGAGTTGATCTCGCTTTCAAAGTTTTGTCGGCGGCTGGTGCGGCAAAAGCAGCACCAGAGAAGAGAAGAGGAAGTGCGACCTGCGTAAACTTCATTTTGATGGATGGTTTTTTCGGAAAAAGGAATGTAAGGGTTAAAAAATGAGGTATAGAATGGTTTGTACAAGAAAGAATGAATCAACTTCGGATGGCCAAGAGAAATGGAAATCCGGCACAAGAAGAGGGAGAGTTATATATGGGAATGAAATGATGTAAGCATGTGGTTATTATGCGTCCAGAAGGAGGAGTGGACGTAGCGCCACTCTTTCGAAATAGATGAAAAATAAATGAAGTAAGATGAGTTGAGGGGTAGAGATGGATCTTTCGATAAGCGAAATGTAAATAGAGGGAATGGATTTGGTGTTTCATTTTGACAAAGATAGTTAGATGCTCCGTGTTCAGGAAAGAGTTCAGGGGTAATTTGTGGGGTACATGAGTCTAAACATTTTACCGATCCAATGATAAACTTCATTCGGATGCTGATCATGGTTCTTGGGATGAAAGTTCGTGAAGGATAAAACAAGGCAGATCGATGTCCTCGTGGACCGTTTCGTTTCGTGACAGAACTGGGCAACAGCGGATATGCATTTGACAAGCATTACAGCGTGGGAAATTCTCCTTGGCGCGAAACGATTCTTCCAGAAAAGATACATGTCATGTCATTTGTAGATTCATGTACCCAGTCTGGACTTGGGGTGCCGACGAACGAGTAACTAAAAATAGGAGAACCATGGAGAATTATTGAAAGTATGTTCGCAATATCCGATTTTAATGAATTAATCATTTTTTTATAGTATGTATTAGAGAGTCAATTTTGGAGATTTGATCGGGAGCATTTATATTTCATACTTGATACTTCGTCCTTCGTATCTTTTTCCAATATTGCTCGGGAGTTATCCGAAAGATCCGAGGGGACCGATTGATGAAATAAATGGTTCACGGTTCACGGTTCACGTATTGTTTGTCGAGTATACTCCTGATAGTTTATTCCTCCCCTTAATATTGAATAACCACGTCACCAAAGCGAAAAGAAGAAAATCCTCAAATGAAAAGAAAGCTTTGCAATAATCTTGCATTAATCCACTTGCATCAATTTTGCTTCTGTGATCAAAATATCCAGGTATAATTGAGGAGAAAGTAAGCGAGCTGAATTCAGGCTGTCTGTAGGTGGGAATTTCTAACCCCGGATTTTTTTTATAGGAAAGGGTGATGATGATCAACAAAATGAAGTTTTACGGCGCATGAATCTACCGAGGAAGTTGCGTATATCTTTTTTGGACATCGCATGTAATTGAAGAAATAAATCGGACACCGAAGCAGAGTTCCGAAGATTTATGCTTGATGGAGTATTGAACTTTCACATCCGAGTTTTGTGATTCGTGCATGGTAATATGGAATATTGTAGAGGTCAGATGTATGTAGATCCAACGGTACTTGGTGACTTACCGGTATGTTTAAACGAGACTCCACACTCAACTGACGTTGTCTTGAGTCAGTCAGTTTGCACCTGATTGATACCTTACCGGTACATATTGATACGATACGGAAATTAATATTCCTCCATGGAATTGTCAGTCAGCTATGAAAGGATTCTTCCGTATTTGAGTTCGGAGTATGTGAATGTGGTGTTTGGATGAATTGAGTATCATTGAGTATTATTGGACATGATTGAGGTTCTTCCAAAGTTTAAATATTCTGTCTGGTCTTTGTCGATATAATGATAGTGTGCTATTTCGATATTAAAATGGCCGCTGTGCTATATCGGGGAAACATAGCGCGGAAATCTTTCATTCTCTGTAGGTGAAGATTGAAATAACTTCTTCAATTGAAGTTATGAAGGAATAAACTTGATATATAGAGGCTCGTGGTTGCTATAATGGGAATTCCGGATATCTTTTTCGTAATCATTAATATATATTAATTAATCTCCTTACCCCTCTCAATAATGTTTCAATTCTAAAGTATAAGACCTATATATTAATTTAATGCCACACGCTCAAGTATATAAGGAGTATCTTATGTCGTAGACAATCAAGAAAATGATAGTGAAATATATCCATTAGTTATAAGCAGTCCGTCATGCAATTCATCTAAACACCATTTTCGAACTCATGTCCAAAATACTTTGAACCCATATTTGTAGGATCTTCGTACATCCATCTTTCTTGGAAGATGATATGCATTAAAACATCTCTATGATTTCTCATCCTAATCTAGATGCTCTCTCCAAATCCAAAAATCCGAATTTTGTGAAGTACATGCTGCCAACACCCAAATTTCATATTTCAGTCCTTCGGAAGGGCTGAAAGGGGTGATATAGAGTCAATAGTATCTTTCTCCGCATGTTAGAGTAATTTCCCAATAGCAACACTCTATAGAAGAAGTCATAGATGTAACACGCAGAGAAGAAAGAAAACTAGAAGTCACCAACCAAACCCCAGAAAATTTTCTCTTGATTTATGATCTAGATATGAGATACTTTCGATAAATTATGTGTATTTAGATGTACATCTTCGTGAACCCTATATCAGATATGTAGATATAGATTGTATTATATTGATCAAGGTATAGGGATCTTTGAACTGCCGTTAGTACTACCGTTAGCACTCCCGTTACCACTAACAGGCAAAATACCCCACAAACAAGGAAGTACCGTAGTACTCTCTCTCTCCCCCCCTCTCTCTTCTCTTCATCCTTTACCTAGGTTTCCTTGACACATTCATACCCAGTACATATACACATGCGATAAATATTATAATTCACATATCAAACATCATTTTTCACAAGTTTGAGAACAAAACAAACACATCTTCTCTCCAATTAAAAGCCCAGCATATAAATTACATTTGACTCACTGAAATCAAATCAACCCCACGACGGTAGTCCATACTCTGTGCTACCAGCGTGGCAGGTAGCAGGTATATGCAAGCCGAGTTGACAAGACACGATCCGTGCACCTACCGGTAATCTAGACTTCATTAGGAATAGCTTATATCAATACAAGAATACTCTTTTACAACTTCACTTCATTCATCACAAATCATGAATATTTTCAGATGGGATGCTTACAATGATTTGTAAAAGGATTTGTTCATGAGATGGTATATTGAAAAGCTTACTGCTATTAGTTCACTTCTATCTGTTATGGATTCCTAGATTCTGGGGGTTTGGTGCTTCGATTTGGCTCATCCTGTCTCTATTTGTCCCTATTCTGTCTCTATTCTGGCTTCATCAATCCAACCCAATAGATCTCAGACTCCATCAAATAGATGCAATCTTATAAGTTAATCATTGATCATCAGGTACATGGTTTGGAATTATCCGACTCTCCATTCTCAAAATTATCAATCATCACCCCCTCAATCCAAACCATCAATCCTTCATCAATCATACCCATACCGCCTCCACAACCTAAATCATGCAGACCAACAAAAAACCTATCCATGAATTTCGAGGTTCATGTAATGAACCTCAGGAACTCCTGGAACCCAAAATTTAGATTGCCTATACGGAAGATTAGTATTTGTCTATTTTCTGGATTGGAAAAAGTTGTACTTACATTCCAATGTTAGGAATACCACGTTTTATGAAAATCTCTTCCTGCCAAGGTCTTAAATACATAAGGAACTCATTCCTATCCCGATTATATGGCGTAGGGTTGTCGATGTAGATACAACCAGGTTTGGGCCCCCCATCTTTTAACCATGTTAAACCTCCATATCGAAGCCATTTTACCCATTCTCGATACATATCGTCTTGACCATAACGATGTACACGGTTGGTAAATGCAGCATGCTCCAACAAATTATCGAAGCTGAAATCTGATTCTACACCCCCATGTAAGCCTCGAATCATCGAGTCGTCGACAGGTGGTGTAAATCGAAAATCTCTGGGGTCTCGTTTGCAGATATAGTCGTTAGAATAATACAGGTAAATCTTTGACGCACGCTTCGAAAATTCCTTGACCTGACAGCTTTCAAAGAAGGATTCCGTTTCATCAAGTCTTCTGGGATTTCGACTGAGACCTCTGAAATACTCATAACTAAAATGCTCGTGAGCAATTTGTTTCTTATAAATATCATCATCTTCGTGCAGCTTTGGAGTGATATTCTTGAGCTTGCCTAAGTTCAAGGCGATTGTGGATAATTCTTTGGGGAATTGATCCCAAAAAAATTTCGATTCTGTACGGCTGAAACGACCCATTGGACATACAAGATCATTTTTATGATAGTAAATTCGAGGCTCAAGTATCGAGTAATCTTCTGAGGGTATTTTGGGCATTCCGAGGTGACAACCAAAGCCGAGTTTATAATATTTTAGACCAATGAACCGTGAGAGGCAGCTGACATGTAAAATAGGAGGAACAATTTGGGTCGTCATGAATTTGAATGGATTCCATCGGATTTGAGTGGAATAATTTTGAGGGCCGTTGATTATTCGCCGTTTCTCAATTTCCCATAATTTTTCAGGTCCTTCACTCCAGGTCCAGATATCAAGATTTCTTGGACTATTATCTGCGACGAGTTCCCAGATTTTAATCCAAATTTCTGTTGGTAACTTTTTCCGATGATCAGATGTCTCTTTTGCTGTCTTATCGGTTGCAAGTTGATCGGGTTCCTCCTTGCTGTCGTAAGGTGCAGTCGGCATGTCAGAGATTGTTAATGAGGGTTTTGCCTTATCGATCTCTGGTTTCCAATAAGTGTGGTATGCTTCTGTGGTTTTTCCTTTTCTTTTTCCATTTCCTCTTCTTCTCCCATTTCCTCTTCCTCTTCCTCTTCCTTTTCCTTTACCTCTTCTCTTCTCTTTCCAGTCCGGTGATGAATTGATGAGGCCCTTG
Organism: Botrytis hyacinthi; assembly: GCA_004786245.1. Lineage (NCBI taxonomy): Eukaryota > Fungi > Ascomycota > Leotiomycetes > Helotiales > Sclerotiniaceae > Botrytis > Botrytis hyacinthi. The sequence goes on along the minus strand of PQXK01000279.1, from coordinate 28,124 downwards.
GTTTGATCAGTATTGGATTGATTTGAGTTGTCGTCATTGATAAGTATCGACTTTTCTGCAGAATTCAAAGCTTTAGTTGAGTTCGTAGTTTTGTAACCCTTGGCAACCTTATAAACTTTCCGAAGAGATGAGTCAAAAGGAGCCGCCATGATGGATTGAAGTGTAGTTGACAAAGGTTGATTTTCTTGGGATGTTGTGAGTGGGACGTCTTCTTTATTCTCAGCATGAGAGTTTGATAGTGGACGGTGTTCTGATATGATGATGTTAGGGCTGTGGTGCTTTCAAAGCTCTTAACTTTGAAAAGGGAACTCAAGTCGAAGACTTTGTTCATAATTGTATAGGATGATCAATGATTGTGGTCCGAGCACCTAGTGTGTATTGATTCACTAGACGGAATACGGGAGAGTCATCTGAAGAGCACTTTGACTGCACTCAAATATCTCGACTACAGTAATCTATTCGACATCTCTCCTGTTGATGTTCAATAACCTGTTAGGAAAGGTACCCTACTTGGAACATCTTTTGTTTATCTAGTAGACGCATGTCTCCCAAGACAAGTTCTTCAAAGGAAAACCTGACTCAGAGGACAGCTGAGAGTTGAGCCAGAGGTAGCCGACCCAAGCATTGTTTGTTTAAATCTCACCTAGGTATAGTGAATGTTTTTATGTCCTTCTGTCTATATTGACTATCAAGTTAAATACAGCAACCTTTACCTAATTCACAAACTCACCCATAACAGAGCTCAGATTCACATTTTATACAACCTAAACTTTGCGGAGACTTGCATTTGACCTTCTGTCTTTATCTTTCATCTTAGGTTTGTATCGGGTCATCACATGATGGTACTTTGAGCCTCCTGTTTTGCTTTGCTCTGCTTTATATTACTATCTACCCTTGACTTTGAATTCATTGATCATTAATCATTATATAGTGAAAGCCATAACACTTTTTGGGACATTCTTTGTAAAGGTATACTAGCTGACTATGAGTGGTGAAACACGTGAGGAAACATGTGAGTAAAGTCTTGCTCCACAAAATATCCCCAATATATGATGGAGTTGTTGGATATGAGAGAAAGCTTTGTTCAAGGGGAAAGTTCGGCAAACATCTTCGAACTGTCAAGGTTCCCGAATAAAGTATTGGGATCTCAGGTTAGAATCAAAGATGGTTATCCGATCTCTCCAAGACTAGGAAAATCTTCTCAATCATCGATGGGAATAACTTTGATGAAAATATCCTTCTTGCGGGGATCGGGGATTAAAGATCAAAGATTATCAATGTTTATCCCCCACAAACACTTCAAATCTCAACCATTAACTTTTGCCAGCAACTACATCTCTTTGGATTAAATTCACAATTCCTTGTCTTTTCTTTCCTCAGTTCCAATCATCAGTTTCACGCTCTTTTATCAAGATCTTGGTTTTCACCTACCAATCTTGGCGCTCATTTTAATCCTTCTACCTCCTTTTACGCTCTAACAAATTTGCGCCTTTAATTTTGTTCTCAAATTACACCCACCAATTCATGGCTCTAGGTTTCTTTCTCAAGGTCGAAGTAGCAAAACTTCCAATTTTATCAAGATGATTGACGAATCGAATCCAATCGAACAAAATTATGTCACTCAGCCTTGCTTCCCCTTCGATTTGACTTGTCGCCCTGCTCTTCACCATACTCACCATACTCACCATACTCACCATGGATTGAAAGCTCAAAATCGCATTAATCCATCAGCTCATCACTTCCAACCTTCTCAACTTCATCTTTTTACTCCATTCGACGTTTCTCTCATTTCACGCCATCCTCAAAAATTGGGCTTACGTCGAATGAAAAAGAGTCACAATCTTGCTTGTCTCGCAAGAGCAGAAATCAAATCCTACCATGAGATTGTCATGAAAAATGATACGGACCCTTCTTTTCCTAACTTTGCAGACTTTCCAAAAGAAATTCGTCTCAAAATTTGGGAAGAGTATGCCAATAATCTAACACCAAGAGATGTACCTGTTTGGCGTCTTAGGAATCCGTTTCTTCATTCATCCACTAGTTGTTACATCAATATCTATGATCATATCAGCAAACGTCTTCAGTTGATTCCTCTCAGTAGTGGATCGGTACGTCATTATGATTTCAAGTGGGCTTGTCCACAACCAGACATTCTCTACATCAATTCTGAAGCACGAAGAGTTGGTTTGAATATTTACACCCAAGAGAGTTTAAATGGTACCATTTGCTCCAAGATGAATTGCGAACTTGGTTCGGAAACTGGCCCAGCAACTATCTATCGTCACATCAATGGAATGGATCGTATCATGCCAATGTATGATTTTTCCAATGGACACGAAACTTTTTGGATCGAACATGAACATCAACTCGAAGGACGTATTGCACTCAATGCTTTTCTCTATGATTTGGATCCAAATCAACCAGTTCTCTCGAGTGATACTATGTTGATGTTGATGAAGAGTTCTTTAACAGCTCGGGAAAGACGTGAACTTTATGATAAAGAAGTCGCAAAAGCTTGGGCAGCAGTAATACCATCAACCACTATACCACCTCCTAGTAGGACACTTGGTCATTTCCATCCATTCAATATTAAGGAAATTACAATTTACTATCGCACCGAAAGTCTCATTGGAGTTAAAGGTAAGTTTTGCCCTTCATTCAATTTCAGTCGCACATTACTAATTCCACACAGAATTCAAATGGACCAACATCTCCGAAAACCATCTCCACGACTATGAAGGCTACCAAGAGATGCTCAACATGAAACGCGCCGTCAAAATCGCATACCAATACTGGGAATTACAACGTTATCGCACTTGGGTACATTACACCGGTCACATGGATCCTCAAATCACAGCTGGATTGGTAGAGGATCTCAATACACCAGAATTTAAGAAGCACAATGGAAAGATGAGTTATTTGTTGTTGACGATGACGAGAGATAATCCGGGATTGCAGGAAAAGTATAAGTCGAGAATGGAATATAAAATGGCGAATCCGAGGAGAAGTTGGAATGAGAGAATGGAGGAGTTGTGGGAGGAGAGAGTACCGGTTTTGCCGAAAATCCAGTTTGCGATTTGTGGGAGGAAAGAGGGGGGGTTGAAGGGAGTGGTTAGACCGCCGGGATTTAAGCTGTAGGGTGGGATGAGGATGAGATGGTGATGGGGGTAAAGGTGGGGGGTGTGGCGTTTGAGGATGGGGACGGGACAGGAATGAGGATGAGGATAAGAGTAGAGATTGGGGTGCAGGTGCGGGTGCGGGAATGACGACGCGTACTGAGAGCGGGATATGGGCATTCAGGAGAGATAGGAATGATGTGTAAATTGGGGAAGGGAAATAAAATGGGGCCTAGGTTGTGGTTGGAAGCACTCCTTCTGGATTGAATACATGCGCGTTAAGGATTGGTGATTTGGTAATGTTCCAAAGGGTTGGATGACACAACGGGAGAATTGATGCGACAGAAATCTCAACACGATACACGAAGATCGACCTCGACACTGTGATTACACAGAAAAAAAAAGAATGATAAACGGGTTTCTTATTTTCTTCATTTCATTTCCTTCTCTTTTGTAAATTAAAAGGTTAACGTCTATTTTAGTAGACTGATAGTTTTAGATATCCTCTCTTGAGAATTACAAAAATAAAATAGACTCGAATAGAATAGATATTGAATGAACGAGATTTCAGTTGATGATGAGTTTTGTCTTGAAATTTTTGGGTTGGGATGATCTGCTTGCTTGCTGGGTGTAATTTAGGAGATGGGATACGCGGTAGTATTTGCGGAGATAAATATCTACCTAGATATAATCGCTATGCTTTCGTGTACGATGCTGCATAAACTGAGAAGTATGTACATCTCGATATTTGATTGATTCGTGAGAACGCATCGGATGTGATGTGATGTGATGTGAGTGCGCTCGGTCCGATCTTTCTCTTTCTTTTGTCGTGATTATTCGAATGTGAGTATGTATATCACGAGAGTTCTTTCAGGGCGAATGAATAGTCTAGCGGGAATGTGTGATGGTGTATCGGAATCGCGTCTATGATGGAGGAAATTGTGGTTTGAGTGAGATTTGGATGATGATGGTGAGGATGAGGATATGAGAGGGGATTAGGAAGGGGGGTGAAGAGGGGGGATCAAGATGAAGTGGAATTGATATCTAGATAGTTACGCATCAACGCAATATATTTCATATTACAAATAATCAAAAGTTTGTGATTATTATTACTATTGTTATCATCATCAGAAATCCAGTATCCAGTCACCTAAGCAGGTATCATATTATATCGAGATCATGACGTACCCAATCCGAAATCTAGTCCTGCAGCTAAAATATAAGCTAAGCTAGGATGTTTGAGATGACTAATCGTGTTAAGCGAGGTACTGGGTATGTCCACGGGTCTTTTTTTGTTTTGGATACCCGTGGTATGAGGTGGTATGAATAGTAAGATGTATGGGGTCTTGGGATCATCGGAACTAAGTGTGTTCAGATTAGAGTTTCATTGGATTCTTTTTCTGGGGGGAGAGGGTGATTTCGGATTTTTCTTTATACACGAGATTTTTGGGGTAATCCTCGCTTGGGTTCAGATGACGTGGTTCTTCCGGAGGTTATTAGCCCTTAGACTTCTCAGCTTGATATTAAATACATTCTGCATCTTGATGCTTGGAGATTAGCGTCAGGCTGCTTCTTCTCATTCTTAGCTTTTTCATTACGGAGACAGGATCCGACAATTGCCGGGCTTTGTCTGTGCTTAAGTCTCCTGGTATTCTCTCCCCCGTGAAAATTGCGCTTGCGATCATTTCATTTTCTTCTCGGATCGATATAGGCTGTGGTTTTAGATTCTGGCTTTAGAGTAGATGGGCGAATGTGTGGAACGGGAACTGAAAAATACTCCGAGTAAGTTGCTCTTGAGCGCTAATGCGTGACATATGGTGATCGAAAGCTTCGTTACACATGTGCATACTGGTCTACCGCACACGACTCCGGTTTTTCCACATATTTCTAAAGAGTTGGCATTTATTGAGATTTGTCCATCTACTATTGTCAATTGTTCCCGTCGTCGAAGGATGTAAAGGTTGGCATGGACCGGGATCTGAAAACCTAGACGGTACGTGATAGAGTGTTTATTGCAACCTAGCATTTCCAGAGTCTGGCTTTATCGGGGATATTCTCGGACCTGCGTAGAAGAAACAAAGGGGAATGGTGCAGGTGAATAGTATTTGCGCACCCATAGTCTCATTATGATTCCGCGAACGGAAGAGTCGAGTAGGAGACTGGCACATGTTAGTGGCATTCCTACATTCGAACTCGGTGCAGATCTTTTATAGGAGCTGTACTCTGTGGAGAAGTAGCCGCCTCCCAGATATCTCAACAATTGCTCCATACCGATGCTGATTATCGATGGTAACTTCCTTCCTCTGCATGTCGGTACCCTTGCAGACTGGCTAAAGTTCTAAATAAATGGGCTGAAGTTATGACCATTGGCACCACACCAGATTCATTCTTCACAGCTGCCTATTTACAGGGCACAAATTATGCGCCAGAGTAATTATCAGAAAAATTGTTCTATTTTTGACAGTAGTAGATACATATACTGATGAAAATCCGAAATTCTAAGGTCTAGCCAAGAGAGTTCATCTGCGCGCTCCAACGCTCTATCTCTGTTACTTATGTTTCCAGAAAATGTATTCGTCAATAAGGGCGGGGAAGTTCCCAACCTCCATAATCCAATTTTGTTCTGCGAGAGCTGCTGTTGTGTTTTAGTATAACGAACATCATTTAGAAACAGAGAGGCAAAAGCACCGAACCAAAACAATCAAATTTTACTGAGGAGACTTGTCCACCATAATGTGTAGCAGCGGCAGCTGTTCCATGTCTTCCTCTCTTGTACCTGAAGTATCAGTACAAGTGACGGTCCCGTCAGGTCTGATCATGAGTCTTGAGGTCACTGATTTTGTAGTTGCTTGACTGCTACCTGAGTCGTTACGGTGTTCTGACTCTTCCTTCTCTCATGGACTCGCCTTGTCTTCGCCAGGACTGTAAATCATAATCATTAGTATTCAGTATTGGCAGATCATAAATCAGGAACTCATTCCACTCACGGCTATATTACGACTCAATAAGGTCTTGAGAAATGATTGTTTTGGGAGCAACATCGAATAAGGAGGTCGTTGGAGAGGGTGATACGCCACCGGCTTCGTGCATCTACCTCAAGGGATGAGAAGAACCTTTCCTCATTGGTTCGTGAATTCCAGAAGCTTGAACTATCAAGCCAAAATAATTAGTTTCCTGATTTCTAGTAAAATTTGAAGACAATGATGAACTCACCGAATAAGGCATTAGTAGGTTATTGCAAACAAGGAATATGCATTTACCTCCGGGAAGAGTGTAGTATCGATCTTCAACTTGTCTTTGAAGAGGACCATTTGTCCATTGGCCAATTGGCTTACAATACTGACAAACTTCATGCCCGGAGCAAAGGTTCAAAACCTGGGATAGCAGTTGTGAAGCTGTCGACCTGCATTCGCGCCATACTGAAGATAATCACAAGTCTCTTCTTCCACCAACGGCAACTGTGACATTCTCAACTCTGCACAGTGCATTCGCTCCACACTGAAAACATCCACAGGTATTCTCTAGCACCCCATGTATCGTTGCTATATAATTTATTGGAGAAGAACGTTGAAATCGCGCGCCACTTAAGGAATTGCATACATTCTTGGCTATGAGGATGCTGAGAGTCTTGGCGGAAAGGGTGGTTTCGTAGCGGGTAGAAACATTGATTGGATCGGACTTGGAGTGACGATCTATGCAATTTATTAGTTTAGTTGCGAATTAAGTATTGTAAACTTTGGAATAATAGACAACACAGGTAAATTCATGGACTGTCGGGAAATTCTGATACCGGTACAAAAAGAAGAGGTGACTTACTCGACAATTTTCGTTGGCCAATTCGATTCGACCTTGCCACATCCTATATGATGCCTTGTTGGGTTTCAAAGCCTGTGATTGGCAGAATAAAGCCGTGAGATGCTTCTCAAGTAATCAGTTTGTTGTTCATAGAGTAGGTGCTCGGTAAAAGTAAAGAGGACATACCTGTCTTTCTTTCCATTGATCAATTGAATTGTTGTAAAAGGTTGAAAAGAAACAAGAAGAGTTTTAAATTGAACAAATTCAACGTTTGTGGGAAAAACTAAAAGAAAATTTGAAATGAACATAAGTTGGGCATGATCCAAATAAGTAACATATTGACTACCTTGTTTTTCCGGCCAAAGTCCTTGAACAATATCAATTTTTAGAAGAAGCGAAACATCATGACCTTAAACCTCCTTTTATTCAATACCTCTCTATCATTAAATACCTTCGATTGTCCGCCCGCAAGTCAAACATTCAAACTTTTGATTCCTTCTCCTTCTCCTTCTCATTCTTACTCTTCATGTTTAAAGCTAACAGCCCAATCAGAGCAAGCTTGAAGAAAGTAGAATTCATCAGAATAGTGAAAAGGTTTCGCTCTCGTGTTGATGCTGAAGTAAGTCATCAACATGCTGATCCTTGTTGTGACATTTAATTCATTTCCAAAAACGCTCGATCTACATTCACGTACTCTACTTATAATTTTAACAGGATCGGAACGCCTTCAGCGGCACCGCTTCAGAACCAACACGAGAAGAAAAGGCAGCTCAAAAAAGAGCAATGAAGTGACAACCGCAGATAAAGAAAATGACAAAGCTTACTCAAAGCTCAATTACTACCCAGGGACTGAATGGGAGAATTAGGGGGATAGACCCCCTGAAAGTCAAGCTCAAAAGGCTGTTCTATTATCCACAAACCAATAGGGGTTCCTCTCCTTTCAGTTCCTTGGGTGAATCTTCTCAAATTGAAGGATAATTCAATTGAAGATTGCCACATGATTCTTGAAAATTTGATTCACGCTCTTGGCAAAGGTAAAAGAGGTAAGATCAATTATCATTACGTTTGTATCACCTGAGTACCGGGCTATGCTAACATGTTGTCATGGGATTTTAGGCTCAGGACCAGAACTGGAAGATATAAATGCCCGGTTCAATACTGTTGGCAACAGCCAACTTCCTTTTTGTCCTCACCCTCAGCGCCATTTTTGCCTGAAAAACATAAAAATTAAGCCAACAGTTTCCTTCACTCAAAAAATGGTTAGAATAGTCTCGCAGATTGATTTGGTATCTTGCCAACACGTCTTCTACAAAGTTGTACAAGGGAACTGTCTTCTCATTGTGTAAGAATTCCTTGCTCATATCATAGCCACAATCTGATCTAGAGAAGCACTAACCTCTTCAGAGTGGGATTACCGCCGACAATCATATATCTTTGCATCCGGCACGGCAGTGTCCAACATTAAAACAGAACGACCGCGAGACCCAAGCCAACCTATATTCAACATATAGGTACGAGCTATGGCTGCGACTGGTACTACCTGTCCTTCTACGGCTCTGACTACCTGAGCCCAGAAGGCTTTACTCCGCTAACCATGGTTCGTTCTGGAGGGACAAAAATGGACGAAAAATTCTGGAAGAGAATTATCAGATGGAGAGGCATTCGCTAATCTTCACCAATAATTAAGATACTGCTGCATTTTCACCACTCCTATATGGAACCACCCGAAACCAAATTACTGACAGTCATTCGCGTGGATTCAGATAAATTGGCCGGGGTTCGTTCTGGGACTTTCAAGTCCTAAGGCTTGTGCGGCTTCGAATAAGGGGAAGTTGACATGGCCACAGCAGATCCAAACAATTAAAGATGAAGATGGGAGTTTCAAGATGAACTCGTCAGGGAATGGCAAAGAAGAATCTCACGCGTATCTTGACCAGTCTGGTAAATGCGAAAATCCTTTATGAACAGAAAACCTCTCGAATATTCCTTTGGGAATCTTCTATTACGAATGTTAATATTTTATCCTGACAGATCAACGACTTGAACCCGATCTACTGCCTCAGAATAAAACCACTGCGCAACCTCATTGTCTAGCCACAGAAACACTCGAAGCGGCATCACAAAGTCAGCATGAAACCTTGGCCACAGTACCTATTGCGAAGTTACAGCAATTAGTAGAATATGGCATACAAGTTTTACAGGAAAGCCAAAAACGAATCAAAAGTGTTCAAATAGACCCAGAGAGGAATAGTACGGAAGCAGCACATGATAAACTCCAACTTATAGATAAGGCCGTGGAACCAAAAAACATTGTCTCCCTAGCCTCCAGCTCCGTCGAAAATAATCCCAAAGGAATTGAACAGATAGCAGCAACCAGGAATCGGGCAGAACTTGCACGGGCTAAGATCATAGGTCGTATCCATAATCATCCTTGGCCAATTAAGAATATAGAAATAGACGCGGCGTATCTTATCGACAAGGACCTACTAAATGGGTTTTCAAAGCTCGAAACCTTTCACGAAAATTTCGAAGTGGCTTGGTCAAAATATTTCGAAGACTTCTTTTTACAGGAGCTCCCTTATTATCCACACCCTCCAGGAATAGAAAAGGTGTGGTTGCGAAGACGCCTCAGTACCTATCTCTTCTCTTGATCAAGCGTCAACTCGGACACAGAGAACATTACCGCAATTCTGATTTCTTACATGAAATATGGGGAATCAAATCAAAGATCGATGGAGATATCAGCTCATATGATAGGGTCCATACTCGAATTTTGTTACAGAAACAAAGTACTCAAGTAGCCTCGACTCACAGAATCAACTCTTAGCATTACTGAAAATGTCAGATATCAGGTTCAGACAAAAAATGTTATCGTGGCAATCTCAATCTTAAACGACTGTTTCGATCCACTGGGTTTCAAAAATATGGGCTCTGTGTTGATAGAAAAGCACCCAATTGAAGAAATCTTAGCTCTAAGTCTTACAGAACTGAGAACCTTTTTTGAAACTCCCAAGTCCAATCTATCTGAGCTCGAGATTGCCACTGGCAACACCACACAACTTGATAGTCTGAACATAATAGCGTTTAGGACGATCGGACATCTCAAGATATATTGGACAGAATATATAGAAGAACATTTGATCTTAAATATCCCGGAGAGAATACTGTATCTTGCATATCCAAGATTACACCCATTTTCTCAATTCGGAAGATTGCAAACAACTATGTGAGCCCCCCTTCGTGAGCTGCTAAATCATGGCAAGATACTAAACAATTCAAAAGCATTGATCCCGGTCAAATTTGTTCAAGCGAGAAAAAGGATAAACTTGATGACAAATCATCCAACTGGATGAATCGCGGTATTGCAGCCTCGTGGGCAATGATATTTTCCTATCAATATGCAACGCTTAAATGCCAGAAATCATATTTTCATACGGCATTGAGCTTCCTTCATTTTGCCAAGGATCCTATGGTGGTGCTCAAACGCGCATAGAAGATATATCATTCGACCCGGACCCATATCCATATTGTGACCCTGATGCTATAATGTATCCATGGCAATCTGATTATCGCGCTTCGGCACATTTGAGCAGGGCTGAGATTGAGGTAATAAGCAATTATCATGTTTCGAATTTGGGAGCTCTGTGCCAAAAGACCACTTTCGAATACTCGGATTTCGACATCTTCGGAAACAGAGTTCGTCAGTTGAAATTTTACATGGATTCTCAAAAGCCTCGAGGATTTCGACAACTCTGGAGAGACAAGAGAGATGCGTTGAATTATTATACTTTTTGGGGTGTTATTATATTTGGAGCATCGACTTTCTTCTTGGCAATAGTATCACTAGCTGTTAGTGCCGCACAAGCCGTTGCTGCTTTCAAAGCTTTGGACGTGCCGCCTTCGAGTCATTGAATATGCAGCCATTTCTATGCTGATTTTGGTGTTAGATTTTCAAAATCATTTTGAACCGTGTACTGCGGTCGTTTTATTGAAAGGTGGTTTCTGAGCGGAAATTGCTACTTTCCGAGCTCGGGATAAGCAGGGAGATGTCCACCCATTTTTGGAGGAGTGTGAAATTTAAAGGAACACAATGAATAACGATTTGACATATAAGACATTGATTTTATGACATAGTTTCGTTGTGGCTACCCAAGTTTTTCCACCTCCCATAAATACTTCAGTTGAATCCTTAAATCACCTGCTTAAGTGGAAATTAATTTCTGGAGGATACATCAAGACGAGAAAAAGGGTATGTTGAAACGTGTCCTTGGAAGCAAAAGCAAGTAAGCAGAGACGAGAAGAAAAGCCGCCATACAAACCAGAAAAGGAAACACCATACATTTAAGTCATCCTTCAACAGCAGCACACAAATTATTCAATTCCTCTCCATACAATTCTTCGGTCAACTTCCTCAAAACCGTTCCTTTCCCCGCTCTCACCATCGGCTTTTCAGCTTTCGTAAATAAAATTAATTCCTTGGTTATCTTTCCATGACTTTGTTCACTCCGATTCCCCTTTTCAACCGTATCCCAAATTTCCTCAATTAACATCTCCTCCTTTACATCCCGCGGTGGATCCCTCGCTTCCACCAACAAAAAACCCCGCATTCTTCCCGAACCACAAACAATCGCTACCTCAACCGAAGGATGCGCATTCACTGACTCCTCCATCCCCATCGGATTTATCTCCGCACCCGTAGAACAAATAACCACATCATCTGCTCTCCCCTCAAAATGCCACAATCCTTCTTTCGTCGGATGTTTTGAAAATAAATCCTTACTCGAATATTCATTTAAATAAGGAAACGTGGAAAAGACACCCTGAGATAATGTGAGTGAGGGTTCACGGATGAAATATAATTCATAAAGATCTTTGGTGAAGAGTCGGAATTCAATGCCCATCATGGGACTAAATTTCATGTATTCCCAATCTTCAGGATCGGTAATTTGCAGTGCGCAAAAACCGGTTTCGGTGGCGCCGAAATGTACGAAGAGGTGAGTGTGAGATTTGAGACTGTTTCCGATTTCGGTTGGGAGGGGTCCACCGCCGTAATTTAGATAGCGGAGGGTTTTGATGTTTGTTAGGTACCGAGGAGTTTTTTCGATTTGGGTGAGGATTGCGGGACTGAGAAAACTGGGATCGAGCTTTCCGTGAAGATGGGCGAGATTGGCTACTTCGGGTGTCATGGGAATGGGTGGGGGAAGAACAACGACGGTGGTGGAGTAGATACAGAAGGATGTGAAACATAGGGCTGCACTGTGGAAAAGACCTAGTCCGATGAAAACTCTGGCATCTTGGTAAAGCGAGAGAGTAATAGGTTGATGGCCGGTCAGGGGTGGAATGAGAAAAGTATCGTGTTGGGATATGTTACCGTGAGTCAGGATGATGGGTTTTTGGATACCGGTTGAACCGGAGGTATGGAGGACAAGGAAAGGTTCATATCTTGCTTGGTCGAAGGTTTTGGTGTATGAGTATGATAGCACGGAACTTTCCGAGAGTAAGTCCTCGGGATTTTGTATCCTCAATGTACGCATTTGTCTTTTTGAGAGAAGACTTTGGGTGATAGCTGGTAATTTTTCTGGGACTAAAAGGATTTCGCACTTCAAAGACTCGAGTAGTGCGATATGACCTTCAAGATTATTTTAAGGCGAGTTAAAAAACATCTATGGATTATGTTAGGAATTTGGAGTAATTAACTGAAACCTGATAGCCAGTCTTGATAGCAGCGAGCAGTAACATAATGTATCGCAAGTCTTGAGGTCCAACATAATTAAGTGTTTCAAATTTTTCACTGCGAACTGGATTTTCTTCCATCCACCAAGAGCACTTATCGATAGAACGAGCAAAACATTCGTATGTGATATCTTGAAACCCATCTTGGAGGTCATTTGATAATGGAATCGATGCAAAAATACGAGTGGGATTGCTTGAAGCTAGGTCATCAATCACGTGAGGAAGTAGTCTCCTTCCACGGTCACTTGGAGTCATAGGATTTTGTGTCATATCGAGATCCGAATAGTCACTGATTTGGTTTTGTAAGATCATCTAGGACGGGACTGGTTGAAATGTATGCAAAAATGGACAACTTCATGATAGCACTTGTAGTCCAACGGTTTGTGTGACAACGGAAGTCTTTCTTGACCGATTGACCGATCATTTAACATGAAGTATCCAATCGAGGAATATTTTTACTGTGTCTGCTTGTGCGGGGGATTTTCTGACTGCATATACCTACCTACCTAGGTAGGTATGCAGGTCTGCGGCAGTGATTATCCGTGCACTAGCACTTGATCATGACCAGTATCAAACCGAGTTATACTGGGGAAACAACTTGTTGCCTTGCAGTTGCTACCTTGTCACTATTCATAATGAACGAACTGCATGACGACGAAATATTCTTATCCAAGAGGGCTGTGAGAATACAAACTTTGGAAAACTACCTAGATATATAACAACCTAAGTTGCCCGAATGTGAATACTCTCAAACGAGAGTTGGGAGACCAAAGATCTAGTCGTCGATATGAATGGCCAATCAGAGGCTTTTCTACAAAACCTCTTTCGCTTACGTGAAATGCAGTTCATCTAGGAGGTTCGAGAGGGGATCCAACAGAACGGAATGGCCGGGACACTTATATCACTCCAGTGGAATTATATATATGCTAGAAACACATTTTTTTGAGCAAACCTAGATAATGTTAGGCTAAATTTCGATATTGAAGATATCATCAAGCGTTTTTTCGTCCAATATATTGATTATATGATTTGATGTTGTATTTTGAAGAGTGAATAGTTTATTCTTCCATTTTTTGTCATTCTAGACTCTGGAGGGAGATCCAATTTATCAAAGGTAGTAATTTCCCTGTAGAAACGATATCATCATGCTTGTCTTAACTAGTGGTGTATTTTTTTTGCGACGATGTGTAATAATATTCAATATCTCTTCCGCGCTTTGCCGTATTAAATGACTTCCAATCTTGAAGCATTGAATAGTGTGCAGATAATCAAATTAGAAGAATAAAATTTTATCCACAACCCATGGATATCAGCTGTAATGCGGGTGGATCTAATGTAGCCTGAGGCAAGAATAAAACTAAAAAGACCCTGGGCCTGCTCCCCCACATCGGCCATGGTTAAAAAAAAAAAGTTAAAGATAATATTTTGAACCCCAATCTTCAACTTTTTTCTCTTGTTATTCCTTTTCAATCATTTTCAATATTTGCATGCGATACGTGTAAATATACTTTGAAAATGGATCAACAACAATTCTTAGAGCTCTTACAGGGTGTTCAGATTCGTAAGTTTCTACCAAATCGCAAAATACCCCTCTATTTTTGCTAATCTTTTCATCATTACAGCTGATACGGAGCGTGTCAAGGCCGCAACCACAGAATTAAGAAAGAACTATTACCCAAACCCAGAATCTCTCCTCTGGCTCATCGAGATCTTCATCGCTCATGGAGATCAAGCTATTAGACAACAAGCCGCTGTCGAGGCTCAACGCTTGGTCAAGAAGCACTGGAAAAACATTTCAGATGCCCAAAAACAACAAATCAGAGAACAACTTCTACAAAAGACATTAAATGAGGAGGTCAAATTGGTTAGACACTCTGGTGCTCGTGTTATTGCCGCTATTGCAGGTCAAGATATCGAAAACGGACAATGGGCCAACCTTCCAGATACTCTCGCACAAGCCGCAAGCTCTCCTCAAGTTTCACATCGTGAGGTCGGAGTTTTCATTCTCTTTACCTTACTCGAGACTGCTTCACCATACTTCGCCGAGCAAACTGCTGTTCTATTCTCCATTCTCAGCAAAACCATTCACGATCAAGAGAGCACTGATGTCAGAATCAACACTTTGATCTGCCTTGGTGCCGTGGCTACTATGATCGAGCCAGATGAGGATCCAGAAAGTTTGAAACTCTTCCTTGAAATTTTCCCACAAATGGTCATTGTTTTGAAGAACTTTATTGATTCCAAGGAGGAAGACCGCACCGTACAAGCTTTCGAGGTTTTCCAAACTTTGTTGGGTTGTGAATCAGCTTTGATCGCACCTCACTTCAAAGACCTTTGCAGCTTCATGCTTGAGGTTGCCTCGAATACCAACAACGAGAACGACGCAAGAACTCAAGCTTTGTCTTTCATCATGCAATGCACCAGATATAGAAAGATGAAAATTCAAGGTACCAAGGATTTGGGTGAAAAGATCACCATGACCAGCATGCAAATCGCTACTGAGCTCGAGGATGATGATGATGAGGATGATGAGACTTCTCCAGCTCGCTCTGCATTGGGTCTTCTTAGTTTACTCGCAGAAAGCTTGCCACCTCGTCAAGTTATCGTTCCACTTCTTAACGCTCTTCCACAATTCTCCAACCACCAAGATCCAAGATATCGTCAAGCTGGTATCCTTGCACTCGGTATGTGTGTTGAGGGTGCACCAGATTTCGTCGGTACTCAAATGGATAGTTTCTTACCTATTGTCTTCAAGCTCCTCGAGGACCCAGAAAGTGGAGTCAGACATGCAGCTCTTAACGGTGTTGCAAGATTGGCCGATGATCTTGCTGAAGATCTTCAAAGCACTCACGAGCACCTCATTCCTGCTCTTCTCAAGAACCTTGATGCTGCTATGCAATATGCAGCTAGTGGAAACAACGACAAGCAAACTCTTGATACCATGAAGGCATCATGTGGTGCTTTAGACTCCTTGACTGAGGGTATGGACCAAGAAATTGTCAAGAACTACCTCCCAACTCTTGTTCCACGTCTTACTCAATTGTTGGATCACCCAGATGTCGGTGTTAAATCTGCTGCCGCAAGTGCTATCGGTTCCCTGGCAAGCTCTGCTGAGAAGGAATTCCTTCCATTCTTCAAGGACACCATTGAAAAGTTGGCACAATTTGTTGAATTGAAGTCAAGCAATGATGAACTCGATCTCCGTGCTACTGTCTGTGATTCCATTGGTAGCATGGCAGCAGCTGTTGGTGCTCAAGTCTTCCAACCTTATGTCAAACCATTGATGCAAGCAAGTGAAGAAGCTTTACACCTTGACCACCCACGCTTGAAGGAAACCAGTTATATTCTCTGGAGTACCTTGGCAAAAGTCTACGAAGAGGAGTTTACACCTTTCCTTGAGGGAGTTGTTACTGCTTTGGCTGCTTGTTTGGATCAAGAAGAGGACAACCTTGAGGTTGAGCTCGGTGAACATGCTCAAGACTTGCTTGGCCAAGAAGTCATTGTTGCTGGAAAGAAGGTCAAGGTTGCTGGTGCCACAGATGTTGAGGAAGCTGATGACATGGATGATGATGACGATGATGAAGACTGGGACGATCTCACTGCCGTTACTGCCGTTGCCATGGAGAAGGAAGTCGCAGTTGAAGTTATCGGTGATATTCTCACACATACTCGTCAACACTACATGCCATATTTTGAGAGAACCATTGAGGCTATTTCTCCATTGGTTGAACACTCTTACGAAGGTGTCAGAAAGACTGCCATCAGCACAATGTGGAGAGCATACGCTTGTCTTTACAGCATGATGGAAGACAAGACCGGAACAAAGTGGACCCCTGGTCTACCTTTGGCAACTGAACCAACTCCTGAGTTGGTCAGAATGGGAGAGATTGTTACAACTGCTACAATGTCTCTCTGGGAAGATGAATATGACCGGTAAGCTATTTTTCTTCGATTTCTCCTGTCACATGAAATGATGAACAACATGACGTTATACCCAGCTCACTCAGATGCACAAGTTGCACATGCTGCGAACGCGTATCTACTCCTGATCATAGCTATTGTCATTTATTTGTATAAATTTCTCTGAAGAACATATCTAACATTGTATGATAGTGGTGTCGTTACCGACATTAACCGCAACGTCGCTTCTACATTGAAGCTTTGCGGACCAGCTATCTTGGCTCAACCAAACTTTGCCGAAGCCATCAAGAACGTCATCTTCTCCGTCATTATGCGTCTTCACCCATGTCAACAAGATCTTGGTGATGAACTTGAGTCACCTGACGAGGAAGATGCAGAATCTTCCGAATATGACTGGCTCGTCATTGATACCGCTCTTGATCTTACCTCAAACCTTGCTCTCGCTCTTGGAGCTCAATTTGCTGAGATCTTCAAGGAGTTTGAGAAGCCACTCAAGAAGTTTGCCTCTTCCAACACTCCATTCGAAAGATCTACCGCCATTGGTGTCATTGCTGAAATCACTGGCCATATGGGATCAGCTATTACTCCTTTCACTGCATCACTCTTGCCAGTTCTCCTCAAACGTCTCTCTGACACCGATCCTGAGGCAAAGTCCAACGCCGCATATGGTACCGGTCTCTTGATCTTCCACTCCCAAGATAGCGCTACCTATCTCCCATCATACAACAACATCCTTAGCAAACTCGAGCCTTTACTTCAAACCAACCATGCCCGCTCCATTGATAACGCCTGTGGATGTGTTTCCCGTATGATCATGGCCCACCAAGATGCTGTTCCACTTGACGATATTCTCCCAGTTATGGCTGGATTATTGCCACTCAAGGAAGATTACGAAGAGAATGAGCCAATCTTTGAAATGATCGCTGGACTTTACAGTCAAAGCAACCAAACAATTTTGCAACTCACTCCAAAATTGATTCCAGTATTCGCTGCAGTTCTTGGTGAGCCAGTCGAACAATTGGAGATTGAGACTAGAGAGAAAGTTAAGGGTGTTGTCAAGTTCATTGGTGGAAGCCACCCAGAATTGTTGAACGGACACCCATCATTGCAAAACTTGTGATTGCAAATTTAGGGACTTTTCTTTAGGAATTATTTGGTGGAATGGACTTCTGATTGATGAATGTATTGGTGTCGAACTAAATACGATGCTATATACTCGGTCGGAAAGAATATCGGAATGGATAGATTGATGGGAAGGAGATAAAAGGTTTTGATAAGTTATGACGTGATGAACATACCCCCAATGCACGAAATGAAGAATGAAGGATAAATAAATAGATTATATTACTTGTAGACAGAATGAGAATTTTTGTTTTGTTTCAACTTTCTTTTGCGCATAATTACATTCTTCATTTGACCTTTCTTCAATTTTATGATTGGCACGTGTACGTTGATTCACATCTTTTGTGGGGGCAAGCCCCCAAACCCCCAGTCCTCGCTGCGCTCGAAAATTTGTAGAGGTAACGATCTTCTTTGGGGCTCTCTCCAGTGTTGAGAATTGAAAAAGATCATGTTTCGATCAAGACAGGTTTTGGCAAATTTTATCGGGTAAACAAAGCCTCTCGTCATTCGTAACCTGGCCTAATGAGATTTCACCTTCCTTCTATATTTAGAGATTTCACTAGCAAAATGATACGCAATGTTTCTGGGATAAAAATACATGCAGCGGTATTTTCGTCAGATCGTGGTAGAAGCATTGTTCTCAAATGATTCAATTGTTCCGTGTGCGTCGCTGATGCTGCGCCGTCGGTACCGAAACATCAGACCAACTTACTCGTGTTGCAGATTGCGAATGTGGAGTCGCTGATTAGACAGGTAAGCGCATGGGCTGTGTTTCCCTAAAGAAGTCTTTGCGGGGAAGATTAGTCTTGGGGGCTGGATTGTTTCATTTTTTTATTGTGATGTTTGGAAAAGAGAATTGCTCAAGCGAACTTGTTTATAAGGATTGAGTATGTATTTGATTGATTCCAGCATTTATTGAATTCCATTTTGTTGAAAGGATATGCCGGATCTTTTGAGTTTTTTTCACTGGCAGAGGCTCTCGCGAATCCGCACATTCAATTACTTGTCCACAGGGGTTTATACCCTGAGTGGAGACTGTCAAGGGAGGGGTGGGGTCGAGAAGAGGCTCTTTCTAGGTTCTGCACACCCTGGATTACCAGTTTGGGAATTTCGATGCAACTCAAGAAATGCGCAGCCATTGATGTTATCTCCCCGTTTGATCCTGTGTATCACATTTGGATAAGTTGCATGACAAGGCTATCAGGCTCTTTCGTGAAGGATGCGGCACGTAATTTTTCCCGAGCATTTATTTGGGGGCGAAATGGAGGCTTTAATATAGAATGGGATGGTACTGAGGTGGAATGTCATAGTTTTTTGTTTCGTGTTAGTTTCTTTGATCTTTGATCCATTAATCCGATTTTGGTTTGGTTCCTATTTCGCTTAAGAAGCTTTGATATTTGTTTAACGAAAATGTTGTTTCGCTACGAGAGTTTAGTTTCGTTATTGGTCTGTGTTGAGGCTGTTGCGGCTTTATATAGCAGTGATGTCAAGATCTCTCAACGGGATTTCTCTTCACGGCAAACGACAAGTTTAGGGGCTATAACAGTGCGTTCTGCGGAACAAAAACGAGGCGTCACAAATTTTAAACCAAATTTGGAATGTACTCATCATTATGCTGATCGTAAGTCGACCATTCCTTTCCTTGGGTTTATGGTCTGGACTCCAAATTATCAATTCGCCTATTCACACATCGGACATTGAATTTCAGTGCAAGATTTTATTCTTGTTGCCACAATTTAATAAGATACTAATGAGGCACAGATGATTCTATAATTCGAGGAACACATTCAAGATTCGCATCCACATCGATGAAATATAAATTACCTGCAGTCATTCTGGAAGATATTGAGCTCAATGTCAGGAATATTTTGTGCTCAAAATCAAATATTATCATTGAATTCCCTTCTGTGAATTTATTAGCTGAGGCAGAGAAAGAATGGAAAGATATACCCGAGTTTTTGGTCATTTCATCACATGCCGGATGTAATGACCAGAAAGCGCGAGCTCCATATTTGTAAGTGACAATTGTAATAATTTTTGGAAAATTACTGATGAGTAACACAGAGTGTCTCACGTGGAATACGTTCTCAAATCCAATACTGCAATCCTCTCCGTGCAACGGATTGAATGGAAAGATGCTTACGACACAATGCAAGTAGAATTTGGTATGGGTAAATACGATAGTAGCGCCCTTCGTATACACAGTGATTTGCGCAAAAGAATTACTTCGACGGTTTCAGTATCATCTTCTGAAACTGTTTCTTTTCCATCAGCACCATCAGTAACACCAACCTCGGATACATCAGTTCATGATATTGGATATGTGGTACCTGCGGGTTTTAATCTTGGAAGCTTCGCTACTTCGTATGTTTATATTTTCTCTTGGACTGATTAATCCAATATGACTAATACATATTGTTAGGAATGATGGTGCAGGAGGATCTTTATCAATAAAGTGTGGTAATTGTTCGATCGAAGGTTCAGTTGAATTGACTCAGGGCGTTTTTAGTGTGAGCGACTCTTCTCACAATACAGAGAAAGCAGTGAACTTTGTAGAGAATGGCTATTTTGATATGGTAGTCAATGGATTAGGTGCCCATATTGAAATTGATTCTGCAGTTGCGGGAACATTTACAGAAACTTTCACTATGGCTCTAACGACATTGGCTTTACCGGGTTTCCAGGTATGTCAACATTTCTCTTTAACTAAGGGACATGTCTCTCACAGGTATTCTAACACATATTCTAGATCCCAGATATCGCCGCAATAGGTCCGATGTGGATCCCCGCAATTCAAGGTTCTATCACTGTTTCTAGAAATCTAAACTTCACTTACGGTTTCGATGTTTCCGTCCCAGACAAATCATCCATCCGGCTTAATATTGGAAATCTTACCGAATCAACATCTTCTGGTTTTAGCGACTCTGTCATCACCGCTCTCCCCTTAACCGCAACTGATCCCTCCATATCCTTAACTCTCTCCCTCGCCCTTCATTCAGAAATCCTCCTCGGTGTCGACATATTGTCAGGCAAAGGATCTATAGCTGCCGGTGCCTTTCTCGATCTCCCCGCTCTCTCCGTTACAATCTCCGAGCTCACCTCGGTGGACGAAAACTGTAATCCGGCTCAAAGCTCCTCGTCAAGTGTCAAAGATCTAGACTATTTCTCCTCTCTCACAAATATTGTTCCACAAGCAGATATAGCTGTAGGCCTCCAAGCGGGTATTCAATTGAGAATCCCAGATTTAAAATTTGTGGAGATTGTAGGGACGACGGCTACGCTTGCTGGAACGAGTATGCTACTCCCGACGCATTGTATGAGTTTTGATGGGGAGAAAAAAGAGTTTGTTACTCCCGGGGCTACTGCGAGCTCCAGTTCGAGTACAAGTACAGGTACAGCTGGAGGTTCGAAGAAGTCGAATGCGGAGAAAATGGTTTCGGTGCCGGTGGCTGGGAGTGGAGAATTTGGATGGTTAACTTGGATGGCGGGGCTTTTGGGTTTTGTGATTTTGTGGAGTTGGGTTTATGATGATGAGTTAAAGATATTTGTGCCTTGAGTAATGAAGGGCAAGGGAAACCCGGTATGAGTTTTCACTCATTGATCATGTCACTAATGATTGGATTAGATTGAATGTTTTTTTGGCACATAGACTGCTATCATGATTGATGGCTGTAAAAATGAATGACATCTACAAAACGGAATTCCGACCAGAATACGTAATTCCGAAGTTGGGTACAAGCAAGTGCGAATTAAATGGGATGTCAAGAGGACTGGGTCTATTGATTGATTTCTGATCATGGCAACATGGAAGATTCTATCTTGCGAGGAGGCAGAGGCTAGGATTTTTGGATTCATAGAATGCTGTTTCGATAGTTCGAGCTGGGAGATTCCCTCCATAAATGATGAAGTGCTTGCTCTTCTCTCTGTGGTCTAACGGGAGGGCTAGGTTTTGTTCGAAAACATCAGGTCACTGGTTCGCTTTTCCCAATGAAAACCTATTAAAAGTCAAAACTCAGTCATATTACTTGTGGATTCTTGGATTCGCGAAATCTGTCAGGTATCAAGTGGCTGAAAACCCGCAACGTTGAAGTATCGACGAAAAGATGATCTGCTGCTGCATCAAGCATACATAAGAGGATGTAACCTATCGTGTTCAAGAAGGTTTTTTTCATACTACATTTTTGACGCCATGCAGAAGTGAGGCACAGTAAATATTCCAGAGCCATAAATGACGTCGAAAAGCCTTACGTAATCTCCCACTAGACCATTACTGGTCCGGATAAATCGTGACAATTATCCATAATCATCGCATTTGCCCTGTTTTCCTGCCAATTTTCCTTCTTATATTTACAACAATCATAGAAGAGAACCTCGAAAAACAAACAAATAATTCATTCGTTTTGATATCCACATCAATATGGCATCGGTTTCTCAGTCTCACGATTCTGAGAAGCTCGATTTCAGCGAAAATCTGTTGGAAAAACTCCCGAGTGAATTGTTACTGCCAATTGTTAAGTTCACTTCAGATTTTGCATCAGTCTGGAGTTTGAGTTGAGTTTCGCCGGCGGTTTATTTGCTTATTGATGATTTCGGCAAGGAGATTGTTGAGACAATCTTGGAAGCGAGTGAGCCAAAGCAGATCCGTGTTCTTTTCAATCACATCGTACTTCTGAAACTGGGTATACACCCATCAACGTCGCTCGATGATTTCAAACTGCACGAAGTTACATCCTGGACTCAATTCAAGGAGCAGTCAATCCATCGCGAGTTAATGTTGGATCCATCCTTCATCGCCTATTCTCAAACTCGTAAGTCGATGATCTACGAATTGCTTCCCAACAAGATTTCGCCAGTTGTTATGCACGCAATCCTTCAAGACGCCTACAAGATTGAGAGGTTGACGCATCTTTGCCATAAATATTTTCTTAATAGATGCAAAACATTCGAGTTCTTTGAGCCTATTGAAGTGAAGAACAACCGTTATTATCATGTCGATGTGGCATAATCAGAATGTCGCAAGTATTTTGTTCACGATGTTGACCCGCCATCCTGGATAGAATTGAAAAGGATTACCCGAGCTTTCTGGTATATACAAGCGTTCTATGAGCTGATGATCAATTCCGGAAAACTTCAATGGCCGAGCTCAGACTTGAATAGCCTCCGAAATATGGATATTGAAATGTTCATAGGAGATGCACAGCTTTATCCCACTAAAAATGCGGCTTTGACTGTTGCAATTTATTTGAGGGAGGCGCATGAGGACTTTCTGGACCAGCCAGAAAAGCATTTGACCTCTTTGTCACAACTTCCTGATCCCGTCGATGCTCCTGTTTTGTTTTTACCCATAGAGCAAAGGTTTGAAGATCCGACATCCGATCTACGGAGACATATTGTTTCTCCATTGGATGATGTGCGAGGAATACCGGGCCTTTTTGTTCCCAGAGTGTGTCTCACGCAAATAAAAATATCACCTCTTAGAAAACAACCACCTTATCAATACTTCCGTCGTTTAGGATTTGCGATCTGGGACCGGAAGAGAATGTTTGGTTTTGGACTCGCAAACGAAGATGGACAAACAGAAATAATTTTTAATGTGAGAGAGCTCATTTTCAAATACTTGAGTATCTTACCTCCAGAATTAGCAGTCGAAAGGTTCTAGCACAATTTTGCAATCCAGTCAAGGCACGTGCGATGACTTCACGTTTGTTGGATCAACGGTTTGTATTAATTCATTTGTTAGATAGGCAAACCTTGAAGTCCACAGGAAAAGTTGACAAAATACCATTATTTCAACTTTATTCCGATCAAGGTGAGGTTCGTTGTTTCACAGTCAAGAGAAGCAAGCTCATTCATCTCAAACGACTTGAAACAACAGCATACCTATCTTCGAGGGTCTGTTGGTATATCTACAATTTCGAATGACATATAAGGTGTGAACTCCCTGAAGTTTTCCTTCGTTTCATCACCAGTAGTTGTCCATTCTTTTTCTGCCCACACTCTGATCGCATTTATAAATTTAAAACCCATGGCAGCCTTATGCTGCAGTAAGAGATATGCTACACCTGCTTCATTTTTCGAACCAAGCATAGCCATAAAAGGTGTGGCTATCAAGCCGGTGTTATAGTCGATGAATGTGAGGGGATCTATCTCAAACTTATGTCCGGGCCAAACTGGAACTGTCTCTAGCCCAGAGTTCTCGAAGGCTCTCTTAACCTGCGCCTTTGTATCATCATTCGCTATATTTGCACGTACCACCCTCTTTAATCCTCTGATAGTAGCAGTAGATGGGGCATGGGTGATCCACGAAATATATACAACGTCTGACCACTGTGATATAGGGGGGTATATACCAAGATCAGGTCTTGCTGCTGAGGGCTGAGATTGTTGTCCGTGATGATGATACCGTCCTCCCAATCAAGCTGATTTTGAAAATTGGCTGTGGTCCACTAAGTGAATTAGTTTGGGTTCAACTCGGAGGTTGGGGAGTTGGCTTACGTCAATCCATGTATCGCTATTCTCTTTATACCAGTCGTCGAGGTGAACATAACCCCAGAATTTGATATTCCCAGCACTGACGAGGCGCCTACCCAAGTTCTCGGGTCATGTTATCACTTGGCACAAATATAGATTGATCTCGGTTATCAACATAGGATAAAGATCATCAAATTAATGCGCTGTGATGAAAAGTTCATGTACTTTAACCATCCAAAAGTTGGTGATGGCAGGGTTTAATTAGCCTTAACGGAAGTCCCGCCCTTTTGGGCCAATTTCCCGCTCAGATGATATTTTCGCCTCCGCGAAATTACCCCCTCCGATCGAAAATACAGGAGCCGTTCAAATTAGCCATTCATGATGTTGCTTTCTATATTGTTAACAACCTTTGGATAGATCAGAAGGTACGTCTTTGATCCTTCATCTCCGTTGTGGAATCCATGTTCAAGTGAGCATGCCCTCCCAAGATCAGATTTTCCGGTTCCTGATTCGGCGCTTCTTCTAGCATGATGTTACTGTTCGGAAATGAAATGCAAAATGTTTTGTTGTCTTTGGGAGCTACGCATATAGTGCTGGCAAATTTTAGGTTTCTGCCCAAGTGTTTATCCACATTGCTAGAAGCAACAGAAAGGGGGTTGTTCTCGAGATGCTACGTATGGCTTAGTGAAATTTGGGTATCGGTAAAGATGTGTCTCATCTAAAATGTGACAAGAAATAATTATGGTTTAAATGCAGTGCGCAGAGATTCGATCAACGGCGCGGAAATTGGCTACTATCTTGACTATGGAGAAGTACCTGCGGGATTAAGTAGCCTTGATGCTTTTTCTCCGCCACTGATTATGTATAAGGTCGATAAATTCATTTGTAACACTGATCTCTCTTCACCAAAAAAGCTATTCATTGCATGATTCTTCTTCTTTCAATCATTCAAGATGAAGATTTGTCACCTTTTTCTCGCTGTCCTCGTGTCAACACATGGCGAAATGATCTATGCCAGCAGCCCATTCACATAATCGCCAACGCATGTTGCTTCAGGTTTTAGAGCACTCACATATGCCAGTGCAAATGGAATCTCTCTGCATAATATGAGTGGAACTCCTACTCAGAGGTTGACTTCAACGTCATCTTTTGTCTCCAAGGACATCCCTCTTATACATAATGGCATTCAATTGTTATCAAGTCAGGCAGCGACGAGTACAGACTCCCGCACATTCAAAAACTTGACTTCCTTCAATCTTACTACTTCACACCTTTCCAACTCAACCTCACCTTTCAATCATACCAACATTCAATCGCCATCATTGTTGAAAATTGGCGCGGAGAAACCAAATAACAGAGCAGTTTTTGCACACTTCATGGTAAAGTTTAGATGTTCACCTTGGTGAAGCTTTTATTCTAATGATTGATGGGTCGGCAACGTGCCCTCTTGGGGTGTTTCAGCGTGGAAAGCTGATATTACACTTGCTATGGAAGCACATATCGATGCGTTCGCCTTGAACATAGCTTTTGGAGATGAAGGAAATCAGAATTCCATCGCAAATGCATTATCCGCCGCCGAATTACAAGGATTTAAATTATTCTTTTCCTTTGATTATGCTGTTGGTATTAGTGATTGGCCGCTAGGTACTGTCGTTAATTATATAAATCAATACTCTTCAAGTAGTTCTTACTTTCAATATCTTGGAAAGCCATTTGTCTCAACCTTCGAAGGCCCAGCATCATCCAAAGATTGGAGTACCATAAAATCAAGCACAGGTTGCTTTTTTATGCCAGATTGGTCATCACTGGGTGCCAAAGCTGCTCTTAAATTAGATGAAGCTGATGGTTTGTTTTCTTGGGCCGCATGGCCATGGGGAACAGATGATATGGATACTCACGTCGATGCATCATACCTCCAATTTCTGAATCAAACTGGAACACCACTACCATATATGATGCCAGTGTCACCTTGGTTTTTTACAAGTTTACCTGGGTACCACAAGAATTGGATGTGGCGTAGTCATGACCTTTGGTTTGATAGATGGCAAGAAGTTTGGTATGTTCGGCCAGATTTGGTAGAGATTATTAGCTGGAACGATCATGGTGAAAGTCACTATATCGGACCGTTGCATTCAGACTCTTATGGGGCGTTCAATGTCGATACTGGGAATCCACCTTACAACTACGCGTTGGATATGCCTCACGATGGATGGCGCACGTTTTTGCCTTATGTCATCGATATGTATAAGTTTGGTACAGCCTCTGTGACCCAAGAGAGTTTGGTGACATGGTACCGTCTTTCTCCTGCGAATACGGCATGCTCGTCAGATAACACGAGTGCAAATACACATACCCAAATCCAAGTAGACCTTGAACCTGCGATAGTAGCCGAAGACAAGTACATTTCAAAGTGGTAAATCAGTGGAGCCTACCTGCACCTCAAATTGTGGAAGCCCTTGCACAGCAAATTGCCATACAACCGGTACTCCTACCTCCACTGAATGTGCGACAGAAACGGCAACAAATTATTGGGTCTCTTGTGCTTCTAGTACTTGTGTTACTACTAGTTCTAATACGGTTACTGGATGTGCTGTTCAGCCTAGTGTTACAACTTCCACAGCAACAGACTATTGTCCACTTGTCGCACTACCGACAGGTGATGATGGAGGATCAGATGAAGATCGAACAATCACTCCAATCTGGACTGTGATACAAACAACTATCTCAGAACGTGTTTCAATATCGGGATCCTTATATACTGTTACCTCGGGATCAATAACCGTAAATGGAGTGGGATATAGTGTTCCAGCAGTCGTGACTTCATCTGTTATGGTACTTGGGGGACTTACGGCTACACTATATCTTCCAGCTGTTGTATCTTCTGCATCCATCACTGCCCCTGGCTATGGAACCAATCCATTAACACCCACAAGCACGGTTGTTCCAGTGCAAAGTACAACCACTTCATTATTACCAATCCCAACACGAAGCGATCCTCGTGATCAGCAAGCATATTGCTTTAGACAGCCTAATGATGGGAAATATGTCCCCTTTAATATCACAGGGGAGCAGGAAGTTCTGTTTTCCATATGTAATCAAGGCAACACCCTTTCACCTGGTGGTCCTGCCTATACATATGTGTACACGGATCCAACAGGCGTTAATGTCATCGCACAAGCAAACTGGGCCTCTGATCAAACCGGATGTAACCCTGAGGACGGCTAGCCATTGGGATCTGAATTTGATATCCGTGAAGCATATTTCGATGACAACGTCTTCATTTGTGATGACGAGAGCATTGATGATAATTATGGTGGCGCTTGGATCTGGGATGGCCCATTTGGATGCATTGAATACATGATTTATGCGGTCAATAGTGGATCGGGAAGTAGTACTTGTAGCTGTTCTGAGAATGGATGTACTCCAGATAGTCCGGCATGTTGTGCTGATGGAACTTGTGATGGTAAACGAAAGTCGGTAATGAATCGTGTTACCCTTATTCCAGGGAGTTTGAGACTGATGGGGGATCGGAATAACACTCAGACTTAGGAATTTCTTTGTAGTTACTTTATTTTTCGTACAATAATAGATGAAATTACCGTGGAGAGCTTGCAGACCATATCCATAGTTGCCATCTATGGAAGGATTTGATTGTTGATAGTTGAAGAGATGTTCAATTTTCTCAAAGATCTATTATCATCAGTAGCCTCTCACATTTGTGACAGCTTTAGGTTATGGATGTTGGTCGCGGTAGAAATAGAAGGAGCATCAATCAAGGGGCTGTGGTGTCACGTGTCATGATTTAACCGATATCCCTACATCGTGCACGTCCCTGTATCGTGCACGTTTTTAAACTCACTCTATAACAACTTCAATATTTAATAATAAATGCATTCAATAAGATATAAAGCTATAAGTTGTTTAAGAGTATAATAAGATATAATAGATTAGAAAAGAAGATTTAAA